>JABUQX010119699.1:15000-32392 GCA_015478945.1 Trachelipus rathkii | reverse complement strand
GTTATACTTCGTTCGGTCAATTTGGGTGTTTAACCGTTTCGCATTTATCGTGAAACCTTTCACGCGTTCATAACTTCATAAGTTTGTAAAAAATTTTATGATTTTTACCTTTTTCAGGAGGGTCTATCACAATTATTGGAATTTATATATATACTTTTTATACATATATATATATATATATATATATATATATATATATATATATACTACTACTATATATATATATACTATATGCATATATATATATATATATACTATACTTATATATATATATATATATATATATATATATATATATTATAAACTATATATATATATATATATATTTTACGAATATGAAGGAGAAACATAAATCTGCAGCCAATTATGATACATATAACGACCAGATATGTTCATTGCCTATATTACAACTTCTTGAATATACAAAAATAATATCGGGGACGGCACCAATGAGATGTAATAGAAGATAGGTTGATTGATATAGCTTTTCGATGGTAGCAACTTTCTCTTCGTAGACGATCTACTGTGCACAGCATCTGGAATATCCCTCATCAAGCTCCAGCAATAGTCGGCCATCATATTGATATCCCACTTGCGCTGGTAACGTCCTTCCATGAACTTTAGATCTTGATGGAAGCGTTCACCCACTGCTCATTACTAACATCGCCTAGAGTTATCGGAAATTTAATGTAAGTAGTGCAACTTTATACTCATTCTACATCCATGAGAATGAAAACTGTCTAGCAGTTACTGTACAATGTTAGTGGTTCTCAGCTTTTCCTGTTCCCCAGAAAATTCTGTGTTACATCACAAAACCTTCCACCGCTCTTACCTCGCTACAGTCATTGTTGCCAGCAAAGAAGACGCACTCCACGGAGATTGTGCTATGTTTGCGCGTTGCCATCAAAATAGCTTCTATTCTCAGACAGAAACGGTGAGCATATACAACGGAAAAATTGCTATATGGTCAGGGTCTTCACAAATTGTTCATCAAATCAAGTTTTGCATGTTGGTGGTAAGATGATGTTTTCTCTGTACAAGTGGTTCCGTGCGATGTTCCTGTCACCTGGCGTCAGGTTTCCCACGGTGGCCATTCTCTTTTGGTACAGTGATCCTCCTTTGCCACCCAGCTGTCCCAATAGCACAGGAAGCTGGGATATTTGGTGAAACCTGCTTGCTGACCGAGCAAAATGTTTACCATTTGAGGTCGACGCATATTCACCATCCATGTACCTGATATTGTTGCCTCTTGTCTTGATTTTTGCATGCTCCTCTCTCATCCGACACAGAGTACCCTACTGGAACAAACATACCTGTTGCTGTTATTGTGTAACTTTACTAAACTGCTCTTTGAAGTGTCAATAAACAGTCTTGCCTCACTTTTATAATATACTTTCCATAGCGAGTAGTAGGCCTGCAGCTTCACTGCAATACACAAGGTTGCCATCGACTGGAAGAGCCTCCGCAGCTCTGCTTCTCTGTTGCGACAAAATGTTGCACTCGTAACGGTCAGTGAGTCTTTCACATTTCGCCATCGAAGCCAACAGCTCGGTTGGCTTTGGCAAATGCAACTTTCATACTCGAATCGGTTCAGTTCACCTGGGTGAACAATGACAATCGACTGTATTTCAGATGGATGGTAGACATCATCCAGGTCATTGGCATCCATACACGTAGAGTAGACGTACTAAAGTTGCCACATGCTTCCCGAATATCGACCGCGGTAAACTTGCTGCTACTGCAGATATATGCGGAAGGTAACGTCTATACAGCCTACGTAGTGCCCACATGAATTTTACGGAATATGCAAAAATAGGGATCCATGATTGCTGAACGGGATGTGATACAGCAAATCCGAGAATATATATAGAATCCTTTCTCAGTACTATATATCTGCTAAAAGTCCATCAAGAAAGCATTCATCTTTTATTGATGATGAACTGCGACTTTCTAAATGGATGACCAAACTTTGAAGCAACTATTCGGCCGGGCGAAGTGATTATTCGACCAGAATATTCAGTTATCCAACCGAATACTTTTATTGATTATTTAATTATTCGGTATTCAACTTTACTATTCCGGCACATCCCTAATATATATATATAAATATATATATATATATATATATATATATATATATATATATATATATATATACTATATATATATATATATATATATATATATTTATACTATATATATATATATATATATATACATATATATATATATATATATATATATATATATATATATATATATATATATATATATATATATATATATATATATTTTTTTATATATATATTTTTATATATATTTTTATATATATCTTTCTCATACTATATATATATATATATATATATATATAATTAAATTATATATATATATATTTCTAAATATATAACTTTGGGTATAATATTTTTGGAAAGAGTGGTTTATATATATTCTTATTTTTATTAAATATTTACCTTTCCATTTGTTAGTGTCTTGAGTGGGTTGGGTTTGATCTTTTATTTATTCAAATAATTATTTGCTAACTGTTAAGTTATTTAGAAGGTGTTGCATTAGTTTTAGACGAGATCTTTAAGTATATTTCCTGATAACGAATACTGTAGTCCAACTTGGTTCTTGGTACAAAAAGAACTCGGCGTTCCATTATAACACTTCTGTTGATCTTCACAGCATTGGGTTGGTAGGTTATTATTCTTTGTTAATATTGTCTTGAGCTCACAGGTCATTGCCCTATCCAACGGGAGGTCAAATTACTGTTATATTATAGGACGGAATTCCAGTGTTTTTAGATGACTATTTGTCTTGGGGGCCTGGCCACGGATTGATCGAAAGTTGGAAGAGTAAGTAGACAAAATTGTCATTTATAACCTGACATAAGATAAAAGTGGGTTGCCTTAATCCGGGATATCTTGTAGTCAACCAGACATTGTTTATTACTAGTATTTTTATACCTTAGTATTGTGTTGCAGTTATTTATTAATTTGTTGTGTGCAAAAGGCACAAAAATAGTTCAATAAGCAGTCTTTGTACTTATTAACAGTCGGGGATAGCTGTTAATGTTGTGTTAAAGTAATATTTTAATGTTATTGTATATTATTAACAGTCGGGGATAGCTGTTACTGTTGTATTTAAAGTAATATTGTCTTTTGTATTGTTGTATAGCTCAGTAAATTGGAGAGTTTGCGTATATTATATGTTACGCACTTCCGTTAACGCTTTGCTCTATGCATGTATTGTTGGTAATCAATTGACCTGGAGTTTAAATATTTAATTGTGATTTCATATTAGCATAAAAATATATATATGTTTTTATTATATATATATATATATATATATATATATATATATATATATATATATATATATATATATATATATATATATATATATATATATATATATATATACTATATATATATATATATATATAATATATAATAATAATATAATAATAATATATATATATATATATATATATGTAATAATAACATATATATATATATATATATATATATATATATATATATATATATATAATAATAATATGTAATAATATATGTAATATATATATATATATATATATATATATATATATATAAAATAACAAGATGTAAATATATAAATACAGATACCTATATATTTAGATATATATATATGTATATATATATATATATATATGTATAATATATATATATATATATATATATATATATATATATTATATATCTCTCTATACTATATATATATATATATATATATTAATAATTAAAAATAAAAGAAAAAAAAAATTTATCAAAAATATGTGTGAAAAAGTCGATTTTCAGTATTTACTTTCGTTTGTTTTTTGGTACAGGTTTCGAAAACGCTATTTTGCGATTTGAAATTTTTTAACATATTATTAAAGGTATATATATATAAACTATATATATATATATATATATATATATATATATATATATATATATATATATATATATATATATATATATATACTATACTATACTACAACACTCTTTTGTATTATATATATATATATATATATATATATATATATATATCTTGAGATTTGTTAAAGCTTGTTAAAAATTATGCGTTGATCAGGTGGATCAAAATTTGGAAAAAGTAACATTGAAATTTTGTGACTCGTGCGTTTAGAAAAAGTGACATTTGACGTGTAGATAATTTATATAACTTATCAGAATGGCATCTAATGAAGAACTTGTAGCTATGTGCGAAGCCTTAGGAATATCTGAACAAGAAGCTATTAATTTTCTAAGAGATTAGGGAGCCAAAGACAGAGCGATTTTTTCGAGCTATTAAAGAAAAATTAGCTAAAAAAATGGAAGGAATGACGAATTAGCTGAGAAAAATGGAGAAAATAGAATAGCCAAAAGGATGGGGAGAAAAGCTAGCAAAGAAAAAGAAATATAACTACTAAAGCTAGGCAGAGAACTGAATAACAAAAAGTATACACGCGATAGAAGAACAAAAAGCAAAACTTGAAGCCGATGCACAAAAAGCAAAATTTGAAGCCGATGAACGTAGAGAGAAGTTAGAAGCGGATAAAAGCGCCAGAGAGTCAGAGGAAAGAATTCTAAAGATGAAATTGGATGCGAAGGACCGCTAGAGACAACATGATGTTGCGGTAACTGCCTCACAGAGTTCTCCTAGTTCAAATAATGTCCCTTATGCCAGTAAATTCCCGAGATTAAAGCTTCCAAATTTCGATGAGAAGACTAATGATATTGAAGAGTACCTGTTATTATTCGAAAAGCAAGCGGAGATGAATGATGTGCCGAAAGAAAAATTCGCTTTAGTACTCGGATCATTTTTAACTGGTAAAGCAGTTAAAGTGTTCAATAATTTTACGGTGGAGGAGCTAAAGAATTATGAAGATTTTAAAAGAGCACTGCTGATCAGATATAACCTCACTGAAAGTGGTTATTGTACAAAGCATAAAGGTATGAGCCCGACTGATGATAACAGTCCAAGGGTGTACAATACGAAGATCGTCGAAGCACTTAGAAAATGGTTGACCGCAGCAAAAGTGAAAATGACCTCTGACGATCTTATAAATTTCTTCTCCATCGACAAATACTTAAACACAGTGCCGAAGGAGCTTGCTACTTATCTAAGGGAGAAAAATGAAAAGGATATCGATGAGATCATTGTTAGTTCTGAAAACTACTTGGAAGCGCATAACATCAATTTAATGTCACGTCACGCACATAGTCAGAGTCACGGTAGTAATAATAGTCACAACAGCAATAGCAATTATAAAGCGAGAAATAATGTAAGTTATCACAGAAACGATTTATAAGATCGTCAGAGGTCATTTTCACTTTTGCCGCGGTCAACCATTTTCTTAGTGCTTCGACGATCTTCGTATTGTACACCCTTGGACTGTTATCATCAGTCGGGCTCATACCTTTATGCTTTGTACAATAACCACTTTCAGTGAGGTTATATCTGATCAGCAGTGCTCTTTTAAAATCTTCATAATTCTTTAGCTCCTCCACCGTAAAATTATTGAACACTTTAACTGCTTTACCAGTTAAAAATATTCCGAGTACTAAAGCGAATTTTTCTTTACGGCACATCATTCACTCTCCGCTTGCTTTCGAATAAAATAACTAGAACTCTTCTTATATACACTAGTCTTTCATCAGAATTTGAATGCTATAATTTAGGAATCTTACTGTAATAAGACAATTTTTGTATAGAGAGCTTGGAGGCAGTT
The DNA here is from genome assembly GCA_015478945.1 of Trachelipus rathkii. Taxonomy (NCBI): domain Eukaryota; kingdom Metazoa; phylum Arthropoda; class Malacostraca; order Isopoda; family Trachelipodidae; genus Trachelipus; species Trachelipus rathkii. The sequence continues at coordinate 26,637 of JABUQX010119699.1, read as the reverse complement.
ACAGCAACATCTGTTTTGCGAGGTCCTTCGCATCCAATTCATTAAGAATTTCTTTCTCTGACTCTCTGAGTTTTTATCGCTTTAAATTCTGTTGCATCGGCTTCCAAGTTTCTTTTATGCCGCATCGCTTCAATTTCAATTCTTTTCTTTACGCAGGCAGCTACTCTCTTTGTTCCAGTCCTTCATTTAAGCTTTTCGTAGTATCTTATTTCTCTGCTAAATCTCTTCGTTTCCATCTTGCCTCTTTACAATCCTTTTCTTCCCAATTTCTGCCTTTTTTAACCAATCTCTTTTCTTTCCATTCTCTTTCTTTACAACTACTTCTCTTATTTTGCTCTTGCCTCAGAAATTAATAATTTAGTCGTAAATTCCTAGTATTTACACATAGCTATACATTCTTCATTAGATGCCATATATAATTTGAAAAATTAATCACCACTGTCCAAACTGTCACTTTTTCTAAACGCACGAGTCACAAAATTTCAGTGTTGCTTTTTCAAATTTGACCCTCCTAACAACGCATAATTTTTAACACAGCTTTACAAATATCTCACAAATGTATTATAATAATATATATTATATAATATATATATATATATTATATATACTTACTATATATCTAATAATATAATATATATATATATATTTATTTATATATTATATATATATATAATATAATATTATATATATAATTATATTATATATAAAATTAATATATATATAATAATAATTATATATATACTTATTATAATATATTTATATAATATATCAATATAGTATTTATATTATTAGTATATATTATATATATAATTATAATATTATATATATATATATATATATATATATTTATATAGTATAATAATATTATATATATAATATATATATATCATATATAAAAACAATATTAATATTAATAATATATAATATATATATTAATTATATATTATATATATATAAATATAATATAGTATTTATTTATCAATATATATATATATATAATAAAAATTATATATATATTATTATATATACTATATATATAATTATATATATTATAATATATTATATATATATTCATATAATGTATATATATATATTATATATTTATATTATATATATTATACTATAATAAAATGCAAAAATGCAAAAATCGTCGTAAAATCTGCTGTTCGGACTTAAACCCAAAACGAACGGAAAATTAAAAATCCGAAATTCGAATTTACGAGAATTTTTTACTTTTCCGTTTCATATTGGTTTTAAGTTCGAAAAGCATGAATTTTTACACGATTTTTGACATTTTTGTCCATTTTTGTATATATAATATGATTATAATTATAATATTATTATAATATATATATATATATATATGTATATTAATATATAATTAATAATATATATATAATATATACATATATATTAATATATATAAACATATATATTATAATATATATATATTATATATATAAATTTATTATATATAATCTATATAGTTATATATATAATATATACTTATATATAATATATATTTTATATAAATAGATATATTATGTATATTATAATATAATATATATGTATATATATATAGTATTATACTATATATAATTATAATTTTATATATATATATATATAAATATATTAGTATATATATAATATATGTACATATTAATATATTAATAATATATATATAGATATATAAGTATAATATATTAATATGATATAATAATATATAATATATCTACTTCTTATAATATACTTATATATAGAAACATTTGAGATTTGTTAAAGACTTGTTAAAACTTATGGTTATTATGATCAAATTGAAAAAGACACGCTGGGTTCTTGTAAATTTCTATAGTTGCCCTTATACTATAATTAAAATATATATATTTTACTAGTATATTATTTACAGACTACACAATAAAATATTTAAACTTTCTACTGTCAATGATTACCCAGTCTATATCTTATAATAGCAAAGCGTCTAATAAAGATGTGGCTATATGCATTATACAAAAAACTTCTCCAATTTACCGAGTAAGCACAATACAAAGATAAATAATTACTCTAAATTCAACAATACGCTTAGCTCTCTGATTGTTAATAATCTACACGACACTAAAATGTTACTTTAACACAACATTAACAGCTATCCCGACTGTTAATAGTACAATGACTCCTTATAAACTAGTTTTGCCTTTTGCGCACAACAAGATAAATGCTGCACACCAAACTAACTGTATTATACTACTGGTAATCAAATTCCTGTGAACAAGATATCCGATTACAGCAACCCATTTTCATTTTTATGTAGGTTATAAATGAACCATTTTTCTATCTTTACTCCTTCCAACTTCTATCAATCCGCGGAGCCCAAAAGACAAATAGTCATCTTACAAACACTGAAATTCTCCTTATAAACGTAATTGCCTACCCATTAATTAAACCACGACCTGTTACTCAATAGATATTATTCAATGAATAAACTACCAATAAAATGCTACTGTGAGCATGAGCGGAGTATTATAATGTTCGTAGAAGTTTCTTACCATCTTAAGAATCTTTATTACCATAATTTACCTGAGTGATGCTTTGAGTACCAAAACTAACCTAGGCTTTGATGCACCAGATGGGAACTCTTGATTACCCGTTTTACGCAAATAACTGAATTGTAGATTGATTAAATCTCGGAAATCAATTGACACAGCGTGGGAAATTAAATATACTTTAATAAACAAATAAAAAGAGTACGAAACTTACACTACTCTAAACATATTATACCAAAGTGTATATATACAATATATATAATATATATAATATTATTTATAATATTATATATATTATATATATATTAGATATATAAGATATATATATTTATATAGTATATATATATATATTGAATATATTATTAAACCTATAATCTAAGTACAAAATAGAAATATTAAAATAAAATATATAGACAATATTTATGAATAGACTTATATATTTACCCCAAATTATTTTTAGTATAGATAGATGCGAAACTGTTTGTAAATCGTTGGTACCACAGTATCAGCTGTTGACGATCCGCATCTAATTTAATATTCGGATGAAGACGGGGAGATTAATAATGAAGCAGATAAATATGTACACAAAAATTAAATAATAATAAATACGTGGCACAATATATTTCAAATACTTTTATATATTTAATTAATAATATATTAAAATAATTCATTGCAATAGAAATGTTTTACTTATAAACACATTACCTGCAACTTCAATGTCTGAGACATCGTTAGTTGAGAAGCGTTTGCTGTTATGAAACCAGTTATGAAAAACACCATCAATAAAAAATGATCACACAGAAAAACTTGAAAACTATACTTTTACCACTTATAAATAATCTAGGTTAGCACATCAGACATATGAATATATAAACATGAAATTGAGCTCATGTAAACCAAATATAAATCTAAAATTAATATTTACAATAGTAACATTAATTAATTATAGCTAGCTGTGTGATGAAGCGACAACATACTGACAACACATGTCTGCAAATAGCAATAGATTTCCAGGAATGCACCAACCGAAAATTAACATCCAGACTTGAGCAAAGATGGGAGAAAGTTCACGAAATTTATGTGGAACGAGTTTTTATGTGAAAGAATTGCATACTTTACGTGCCGTCCAAATTGACAGTTAGCACAATTGAAGACAAATATATATACAGGTTTCACCTGAAATCAGAAGACAAATAGATAGATATAAACAGAAGAAGAGGCGGGATTTACCACCCTGCTAACGAAAAGATACAATATATTAAAATAAATGTGCTAATTAAAAACAGAAGAAAAGCAATATCCATGAGAATGGACTTCCTTTCATGCAAAAAAAATCGCTTTATTAAATATTATATATATTATATATTATATATTATATAAATTATATAATATTATATATATATATTATTATATATATATTATTATAATAATTTATAATATATATATATATATGTTATATATATATATATATATAATATATATTATATTATATAAGTATATATATTATATATAATTATAATATATAATATATATTATTAATATAATATATATATATATATTATATATAATATATATTATATATATATATTAATATAATTATATATATATATTATTTTTATATGATATAATATAAAGTATAATATATATATATATATTATATTATATATATATACTATATATATATATATAAATTATATATATATATAATATATATTATTTATATTATATATGTATATTACTATATATAATATATATTAATTATTAATACTATATAATATATATAATATAGGATTATTATATATAAGATATATAATATATATATATATAATATATTATTAATATATATATAGCCGTCATCTTTGAGGCAAAGGAGTTTTCTCCTACAAGAATATTCTACAAGGAAAGGAGAAAAACCACGTTCTTTGAGTCAATTTCAAAGAAGCCACTGTTTTGGCTTGAAGAAACTAATAATAATAATACTGTAGGAGAAAACTTCTTATAAGATTATCAAAGATATATTATCCTTTCTTCCTCCTTCGATTTGTAAACAAACGGGACGTCACAACGTAGTTAATTTCTTCCAATTATCTTTTCATCCTTTGGTTTATTTTTTAAGTAGAGTTATTTATTAAAAAAATGATATTTGAATTCTTTAGCATATTATACAAATAGTTTGTGTTTTTATAATTTATAAATTAATATGCAAAAAAAAAAAAAGATCATCTTATATTGCAGAATCCTCAAATTTTAGTCTGTTAGTAAAGCTACTATATATCTATTACTATAAATTATTTATCAATAATATATATATATAATTTAATAATAAGTTATATAATATAATAATATATATATATTATAATATATATATATATATTAATATATAATATAGTTAATATATATATATATATCTAAATTATATATAATTATATATATATTATATATATATATATATTATAATATATATATATTACTATATCAATATTATACTATATATATATAAATGGTGCTGGCCTTTAAGATTTACTTTGCTATTAATTTTTTTAATTTGCAATAACTACAGCTCTTTATGACGTTCAATAATTTCCAATAATATTTTGCAAGATTTTTTCTACTTCTTGGATGTCTGTGTTTGGTTGATTTGTTTTTAATTATCAGAATTGAAGTATTATAATTATAATTATTATTTTATTATATTAATTATTTATTTATTATATATTTATTATTTAATTTTATTATATTATTATTATTATTATTATGATATTATTATTATTTATATTATTATTATCGAACGTACGGAATACATATCGGTACCATATCTAAGTGGCGACTCTTAGACTTTTGCCGGCGCCCTGGGCTGTAATGCACCTGACTTGCTGGGCTGGTTTCGTAGAAAAACCACGAGTATATAAAGTATTAAAATCTACACATTATATAATTATAGATATAGTATAATATATATTATATATATATATATATATATAAATATATATATATATATATTATATAATATATATTATTATTAATATATACTTATCACCGATTTTCAATTTTCATACTTATAGGTAATGCTATACCATCCAGACACCATGTTGGATGTAAACAAAAAACAGCTGATTTAGAAAATCTTTCAAGTAGCATTCTTTGAAGCTAAACGAAAGAAGCCATAAAAGCCAGTCACTGGCAGTCTACGAAGCTCAACCAGTGGCAATTCTACAAGGAATTTGACCAAAAGATGACCCTATCTCAATACTATATAATATATATAATTATATATAATATTTATATATATTATATAATATATTATATATATATATATCTATATATGTATATAATAAAATAAATATATATATATGTAGTATACATATAGCAGTTTAAATTTTAATTGTTATTTATATATACATACATACATACAATATATGTGTATATTTTACACACAACCCACGTAAGCTATAGATAACAAATTATATAATATATATATATCATATAATTAATTATATATATATATATATATATATATATATTATTATATATATATAGTATATATATATATATAATATAAATATATATATATATTTATTTAATACTAATATAAATTATATTAGATAATAAATATAAATATATAATATATAATATATTATATATATTAATATATATTATATATATATATAAAGTTATTATATAGACATTAGATATGTGCACATATATACTATATATATATATATATATTAATATATATACTATATAATAATTTAAAAAAAAAGATATATATATTATTATATAATATATATATATATTATATTATATATTATATTAATATATACTAATATATATTATATATATATATAATGTTTAACAAAAAGATATATATATATATTAGATATTATATATTAGATATTATATATATAATATATATAATAATATATTATATATATAATAGTTATATATTATATAATATATATATATAATATAATAATTTAATAAAAAGTATCATTATTATATATATTATATTATATATATATAAATTTATATATAATTATAATACTATTATTATATATATATATATATTATAATATATTATATATAATATTTACATTACTACGTTCTTCTCCATGTAAATTAGTATATATAAATTTAATTATATATTAATAATATAAATATATATTATATATATATATATACTATATATATAAATATATATTATATATTTATAACATATATATATATATATATATATATATATATATAATTTATATATTTATAACTAATATATTAATATATATATAATTTTAACAAAATAATATATATATATACTTATTATATATATATATATATATATATATATAAATATATTATTTATATATATTATATATATAGATTATATATACTTATATATATAATATTAAGATATTTTATTATATACATTATATTATATTATATATCTATAGTACATAATTCTATATAATATATACATAGAATATTATAATATATAATATTATGATATTATATATATATATGATATATTATAATAATATATTATATATATATATATATATAATATTAAATTATCATTACTCGTTCGTCTCCATGTAAAATTGTTATGTATAATTAATAATAATAATAAATAATATAATAATATAAATAATTGTAATAATAATTTAATAATAATACTAATATAAAAATAATAAATAATAATATAATAATAATAATAATATATAATAATATAATAAAATAAACATAAATAATTAATAATAAAATAATAATAATAATATAATAATAATAATAATTAATAATATTATAATAAAATAATAATAATAAATATAATATATAATAATAATAATAATATAATATATTAATATTAATAATAATACATATAATAATAATAATAATAATAATATATAATTAATAATAATATATAATAAAAAATAATATTAATAATATATAATAATAATAATAATTAATAACAAGAATAATAATAATATAATACAAACAAATTAATTATTAGATAGAATCAATACCATTAATATAATAAAGTTAAGCCTATACGATAAAATTCATTCTGTTTATTCAATATTTTATTATCCACAGTTAGATATTAATTTATATATATATATATTATAATATATAATTATAGATATAATATAGATATATATATATATATATATTTATTATAATATTATACTATATATAATATATATATATAAGTATATATAATATATATATATAATATAATATATAATATAAATTATATATATAAATATATATATATTTAATTATAATATGTATATTTATATTAGATTTTTACTATAAAAATATACTGTATAAAATATACTATATATATATAAATATATATATCTATATATATATAGTATATTATATATATATAGTGATATAATATAGATATTATATATATATATATAATAAGGTATAAGTGCGCGCGCAACTTACATCTATTATAGAGGATTTTAAACCACCCCCCCTTATCACATGTAAAAGACTTATGAAATCGAAAATTCCTATACATAGCATGTTTCCGTGATTACAATAATAATAATTAATAATAATAAAATAATAATTTATAATAATAATAATTAATAATTATATAATAATAATAAAATAATAATAATAGTAATAAATAATAAATAATAATATAAATAATAATATATAATAATAAATATAATAATATAATAAGAATAATAATAATATAATAATAATAATAATAATAATAATAATAATAATATATAATAATAATAATAATATAAAATAATAATAAAATAAAGAATTAATAATACTAATAGTAATTATAATAAAATTAATAAAATAATAATAATTATAATATTATATAATAATCATATTGAATAATAATAATATTAATTTATAATAATAATATAATACATAATGATAATAATAATAATCAATAATAATAATAATAATAATAATAATAATAAAATTAATAATAATATAATATAATATAATAATAATGAAATAACATTATACATAATAATAATAATAATGAAATAGTAAATAATATCATAATAATAAATAATAGATAATAATATAATAATAATAGTAGTAATATAACTAATAATATAATAAATAATAAAATAATAATACATAAATAATAATATAATATATATATAATAAGAATAATAATTTAAATCATTACTGTTCATTAGGCCAATTTGGTAGCTTCAGTACGTTTTCCTATGTTCACTATAAAATTTACTGCATTATGAACTGCCTTTCATCTTCGTTCTTGGTAAGAATATTCTGATGTTCCTGGACTAGTTTTACTCCTCTTTATATAACAACAACTTACAATTCATTCACATATTATATATATTTTATATATATTATATTATATTATTACATTATTATTAATTAATTATCATATTATTTTATTATTATTATTATTATTTATATTATTATTATTTTATTTTTTATGATCATTATTATTATTGATTATTATTATTATTTATTATTTTATTATTATTATTATTAATATTATTATAATATTCTTCATATTATTATATTTTATAGATTATACTAGTATTATTTTAGTATTATCATTTATATTATATTATTATATTATTATTTATTATTATTATATATTATTATATATTATATAGATATTATTATTATTATTAATACTATTATATTATTATTTAAATTATTTATATTATTATGATTTATTAATATAATATTATTATATTATTATTATTATATTTATTTTATTATTATTATTATTATTAGTATATATATTTTATATATTAGATTATTATTATTATTATACTTATTAATATTATTATTATTATGAGTATTACTTATTTTATATTATTTTATTATTATTATTTTTATTATATATTTATTATTATTTATTAATTATATATTATTACTTTATATTATTATCTTTATTATTTTATTATCTATTATATATTATAATTATTATTATTATTATATATTATTATTATTATTTGAAAACGAAATACATCTATACTGATATAAATTTTTGATTTCATTGTCATTTTTCCCTGTGTAGTTTAATACATTCTCTATCAGGTAGCAGTAATACAGCCGCCACTCTAATACTATAATATATATTATATATATATATATTATATATATATATTATAATATATATATATATATTTGATATATATATAAAATATATATATATATATATATATCATATTATATATATATATATTTATTAAATTTTATTATTATATATTAATATATATAATATATATATATATATATAATATAACTATATATATAATATAAATAATATTTAACTGATGTATATTAATAATTGAAGAAGCTTAGAATAATTATCTGTAAGCTTAACTTACAATAATATTATAAGTGCGTTCTTTCTATTAATTAATTGAATGTTTAATTATTATTATTTTTCATTTATTATTATTATTATTATTATTATTATTATTATTTATTATTGTATTATTATGTTATCTTATTTATTATTATTATTATTATTATTATTATTATTATTATTACTTATATTATTATATTCATTATATTATTATTATTATACATTATTATTATTATTATTATTATTATATTATCGATTATATGATTATTATAATATCTATATTATTATTATTATATGTATATTATTATTATGTTACACATTTTCCATGAGACGAAGTGAAGTATATATAACGATATTATAAATATAATATAGATATTATATATATATATATAATATATATATTATATATATATATATTATATCAGATAATATTAATATATATAATATTAATCATATATATATATATTATACTAATATATAATATATATACTATATATATATATAATATATATATATATGTATTAATATATATATAGATATGTATATATTCATATATCATAATTATATATATTATTATATATATATGATATATATATATTTAATATATATAATGAGCCTATTGATAAAATTATATTATATAAATATATATATATATATAGTATTTTATATATATATATATATAGTATATAATATTATATTATATATATATAATATAAATTTATATATTATATATATAAATAAGATATATATATATACTATATAATATAATAATAATTAAAGATATATATATTAATTATATATAATAATATATAATATATATATATTATATATATACATATAATGTATGTAAATATATAATTATATATATATATAATAAATTTATATATATATTAATTAATACAATATATATATAATATTAAATATTATATTATAATATATATAAATTATATATATATAATACTAATTATATAATATAGTATATATAAAAATATAATATAATATAGTATATATAATATATATGTAAATAAATATATATACGTATATATAATAATATATATATATAATATAATTATATAGATTATTATATATAATATATATTAATATATATATATATATATATATAATATTATATATATATATATATATATATTATATATATATATATATATATTATATATATATATATATTATATAATATATATATATAATATATTATATATTTAAATAAGCATTTTATTTTAATGAGAGGAAGCTCCATTTCTCAATGAATATTTGCTTTTTTCTTCTGTTTTCATTGAGACTATTTATTTTAATATGATTTCCTCTTTCGTTAGCAGGGTGGTAAATCCCGCCTCTTCTTCTGTTTATATCTATCTATTTGTCTTCTGATCTTCATGTGAAACCTATTATATATTTTCATTTGCTAATTGGGCAATGATTGGCGGCTACTCTTAACACCAGTATGCAATTCTTCAAATAAAAACTCTCGTCCACCATCATTTTCGTGAACTTATCTCCCATCTTGCCACAGGTCTTGGCAGTAATATTTCTGCATGTCATTCTAAATCTAAATCCTCTCTATTCAAATTGTTGATCAGTATTATTCGTTAACAAGTAGCAAATATTAATGTTACGAGATGTAAAATTATTATCTTTAATTTATTTCTGGTACATGAGGTCCAATTTCCAATGTGTTATATTTCATAATTGTTCTTGATTGTCCTATACCTGATGTATTTATCAATGGTAAATATATTTTCCAATTCT
>JABUQX010119699.1:0-10000 GCA_015478945.1 Trachelipus rathkii | reverse complement strand
ACGAATTGTCTGAGAGAAACAGATTGGAGCATCTCTCCAACAATACAGTTAGGTAGCATACAGACATATGTCGCCACCCGGTTCTACCCAATAATACCGGGACAGGAACGATTCGGGTGAAAACTCTCCGATATCGGTTGTAATTTTGTGTTGTACCGAAAGTACGTACAAGGAGTATTTCACTGACAACACATACAACTATGAGGTTACTATGTAGCACCGCAAGAAGTTCCGCTCAAATTGAGTAATACCCTTATTTTTAGGGTAAAATGTAATGAGAAGTTCCCGAGAGTTGCAATTAGCTTGTGATTGGAATAACTATGGTATACCCCCATTACCAGCCAACCTCACATGGAAGAGACTGTGTGTGTCATGTATTATCATTAACAGGACAAACAGCTACATAGTTGTTATTACCCCATTGTAGAGAGAGTGATGATATCAGTTTGTGAAATCACAAAAAAGAAGACTCATGCCGGCACAGCAAGATATATCATGTAGGCGGACAGGAAGTTGATTATATGATAATGAGCGAAAACCATCTAAACAGCAATCGATAATCAAGCAGAAAAGTACACAAAATACCCGCGAATACAATGCCTGTCAGAAGTCCCAAGATTCCACTATGGAAAAAGTAGTTATTGGAAAGGAAGAAAATGTTGAAATTTCTGATGAGCCACGCAATATTATTGAGAGACAGGGTACCGATGTCCCTTGAACAATTTTAAATGTTTAGTATAATAAGTGTCAAATGATAATGTAAATGCCAGTACCACAACAAGTGGAAGCTCGTGCCCTCATGTAAATATTTGGATCATATAATGTCCACCACTGAATGAAATAGAAAGGCACATTGATTAGACAAATTGCAGAATTAATACTGATCGTGAATCTTCACAGACGACAAAAAAGACAGATATACTCTACAAGAATATGGGATCGTGGAAAGAGATGAAAAGAAGTACGTTTATTATTAATGATCTAATAAAAAGGCTGAAGAAAATCCGGGGGTAGGAAAAAAAGATGTATCACATTATGATACGAAGGCTACCGAATAAAGTGTTGAGGGGGAGCATGATGAGTTTGGAGGTCCACCAGGAGTCAAGAAATACCAATATGAAATAATACTCAACAATTTACTGGCCGAATTTATTATCAGGACCTGATCAAAAATTGTTATTCTGTGGACATTTGCCACGGAACGGTTGAAGGGGGAAGTGCAAATTCCGTTTAGTCCCATTGCCGATCATCAATGGAGCCATTCCAAAGAAGTCATCATAGATTGATAGAGCCTATCGCCCACCATCTCAGAGAAGGGACATCTATATACCTCCTACCTTGTCATGCCGCCCGACGGTACCCAGATGCATTCCTTCTGAGAGATTATTTGCCAGAATACATGATAGCCCCTGGTATCTATTTCATACGGTAGTTCCCTAAAAGATACATTAGCGGTAATGGAAGACAATTTACGTCTACACTGTGAGAACAAGTAACTAAAGATGAACATAAACTTGCAGAGTAATTATCTAGCAAATATCAATCCTAGACGCAGACACTCTGTGAAAATCTTACATGGACTTGAAAGAATCTAAAGGAAATGCGCACGCAGAAAAGAAACTAGCAATCATTAGAACCTTTATTGTTTGCTCAATAGGAAGCCCCAAAGACTCAACGGAATTTCACCATTCGATTACTGTATGGTATAACCTGTGAGGGTCCAAATGCAATATATGAAGAATCTGGCTGTATAAACCAGAAGAGGCAGTGCGACATAAAAGATGTATTCAAAACTTGCAAAGAAATGATTTGAAAGAGACACTGAGATAGCAAGGGAAATTGGCCAAGCTCAAGTAGACGCAGAAGGAAATAAGTACTATGATAGAGTGCAAAAGTAGAAAAATGATTGAAGTGTGAATCTGGCTGCTAGTACTTACTTGCCACTTTCAAACAACAAACTGCTAATGCGTTGGCTGGTCCAGTACCCGATTATTGAACCATACGAAAAGACAACTATAGAAAGTAGGGGAGTAGTGAATCAGTATCTTATTATACCTGCTGAAAATTACAAGGAAGAGAAAGAGAATAAGAAGAAGAGAAGGAGGGAGAGCAATCGAAATGAGAAATAAGAGCGTCGACATAAATTGGATACGTGAATTGAAGAAAACATCAGGTTGACAAACATTATCCCACCTTGTACAAAGAAGTTTATGCTGATTACCCAAATAAGCGACAAATAACAGAGCCTATTGATGAAGGAGCGTAATAAAATTTTAAAGTATAATAAGTCTTCACATATTGTGCCCTCGGCACTGCTAAAATATATTATCACGCATCGAGGGGGGGGGAGTCCTCAATGATTAACACTCCATAACGGTTAAGCAAACCATATAAGTTTCCTTACATCACCCGCACAAACTGAAAAAGAGGTCAAAGATGATTAAGAATGGGGATCATATTCAGTCGACTTCACCCATATTCTGCACCAGTTGTTGTGTCAGAAAGGATGGGAGCAACGAGGGTTCTCCCGTTATAGAGCTTTGAATCGGGGTTCACTAATTTCGATCCAGAGCTATGACCACATCAACAACACTCTCACAAAAATTTCCCAAGGACATATCTACACAGCTTGACCTTTCAAAAAGTTACGGCCAAATTTCTTAATAAGCCAAAGATAATTTTAGAACATTCTCAACCGAGGAGGATCATTCCACTAGCGTAAAATCCATTGGAAATGGTAAAGCAGGAGCTACACTTGTAGACCATGCGGTAGGATTATGGATGGCGTTTAATGATGTCAATTCTTACATCGACACATCAATTATTCACTCCCAACCTGGCTTCGATCACTTGAAAACGATTCCAAACACTAAGAAGTTGAAGAAGTAAAGGATTACGTACGCACTAAGTGTGAGTAGTCGTCCAAAGTGGAATTCCTTTCATTCATATGAAATAGGCAATAGTCTCCACGTATAGAATTGTACCAAAATCATGAAACGGACCACCTAAGAATAACAAGCAAGGTGAGTTCTTTCTTAGAGTCTCCACTACTACTTAGACTTCGTAAAACTAGCCGAGGTCGCCCGCCCTTCTCACAGACCTCACAAGAAGGGGAAACCTACAATAGAGGGTGAAACTTATAACATCACGAACCTGTTTGGAACTCCAAAGAATCGTGAGCTCCAAAACCAATTCAAAAAATGCCCAGATAATAGATAAATCTTCACATGCAGTGTGATGCCGTCAGGATACACACTCGTTTCGTCTCCTTCAGGAAAAGATAACGGAATTTTACACCCTGTGGCATATGGCAGCAAGAAACTCTCAGTAACTCAACCAAATGGTATTCAGACTTAGATAAGAGCGCTACTTCTATAAGTCACTGGAAATAAAAAAGTTTGAGCCACTACTTTACGGAGAGATTCATATTACAATCGATCATCACCCCTGATGCTGAATAAAAAAAATATGAGACTTAGGATATTGCGATGTCTCTATTCTGCAAAGTACATTCATCCATATCACATTAGCGCAAATAAATGGATACCGCTACTAAGCGATCTATTTATTATGGACTTTCGGATTCACGAGCAGTGTCAACACCGCAGAAGGAACCAGCAGGATGAAACTAAATTCTGTAGCATGTAATAAAGCAAATTACGATAATTTGCTTTCAGAGAGAGACATTTCAAATGCATAAATTATAAATTGATTTCTAAGTCCATTTTTTCCCATGTGTTTATGTTAATATCCTCCTATCAGTAGCAGAAAGGAGCGCCCACTCTAATCACGCTATATATATATATATATATATATATTAATATATATATATATTATATAACGATTTAATAATAATTATAAATATATTATTATATAATATATATATAAATGTTTATATATTAATTTAATAAAGTCTAAATTATATATATTATATATATATAATATATATATATATATATATATATATAATATACCAATTTATTATATACATATATAATAAAAATAATATATATATATATCTAGTATTATTATATATATATATAATATATATTATATTATATAAATATAAATAAAACGTGTTATATAACATTTGGATGAAGCAAGAATCAATTTATCTGATTACTATTAAAAAGTTCGTTTAATCTAAAATTTAATTGTTTATTATTTATTTTCTGTAATAGTCATTGCTTAATTTGGTTACTGTTAACTAAATTTTTTTTTTATTATATATTATATTATTATATATATTATAATATTATTATTATTATATTATTTATTATTATCTATATATTTATTATTATTATATTATTATTATTATTATTATATATTTTATTTTATTATTATTATATTATTCATATTATTATTATTATAGATTATTATTATTATTGTTCATATATATTCATTATTATATTATTAATTAATTATTATTAATTATAATTATTATTATTATTATATTATATTATGTTTATATTATTAGTACTTATTATTATTTATATTATTATTATTATATATTATATTATATATATTTCTTTTATTTATTATTATTATATTATTATTTATTATATTATTATTATATTATTATTATTAATTATTATTAATTATATATATTATTATTTATGTATAAAAGTTACCATGGAACAAGCATAGAATGATATATATATATAATAATATTATAAATAAATATATAATTATAATATATTAAATAGTATATATATATATTATTATTATATAATATATATAATATATATAATGATTAAATATTATATTAATATATAAACTTCTGGAAGTCGTCGAAGCAAGATGGATTGAAAGAGAAGATCAGAGAAAGTAAATTGGAAAGGAAATGACAAGCAAATTAAGAGTCAGCAGAGATCCGTATCTCCATCTTCCCCTGGTGCATTTGCCGGAGAGTGTTGCTGTTACTTTTGAGAGATTGGAATGCTAGAACTGTTAGTTCAAGGAATTCAAAAAATTTTTAAGAAAAAAACGACGAAAAATAATTCTTTATTCACGTTTGAATTAAAGTATAAGTAAGAAATTTAAATAAAAATAAATAATAATTGGGATGTGACTTACTTAATTCATATTTTCTTTTTTTAAACATTTTAGATCTAACTTATCATCTATCATTGGAATGAATAAACAATTCTCCTTGAATAACTCTTAGAATATATTTTCACGCTCTTGATCTTGTCCAAAAAGAAAAAACCACCTCAACTGTCACCTATTCACGTGCAATGTGTTGACAACGGCAAAATATATGATAATTATATAATGATGATTTTATATATTATAACTATATAGTATTTATAAATATATATATATTATATAATATAGTATATATATATATATATACTATTTATATATATATATTAATATATTATTATATATATATATATATAGTGATAATAATATAGTAAGTTTAGTATCAATAGTGATAGTGATAATATTGAAGTCAATGATAATGATAAAAAAGTATATAATGGTGACTAATAATAGGAAATTTTCCATTAATGTTTTTTTTTGTGTGTAAATATAATGAATAATAATAATAATTAATAATAACTAATTAATAATAGATAATAATAATTAAATAAATCACTAATACTAATAATAATACATAATAAATATAATAATAATAACAATAATAATAATCAATAATAATATAATAAAATAATGTCGATAATATGACTAGTAATGATAGTAAAATAATGATGGTAATTCAATTAATATTAAATAAAATATAGGTGATTGAAGTACTATAGTGAATTTTGTTTGAATATAGGTTTAGGCTTGTAGATAATAAATATTAAATAAGTTAATAAGGTTTCTTGCTTTTCTTTATTATTATGTATTTGTAATTGTGTATGGATATATATTATATATAATTTTTTTTGTATTTATTATTTTCACTTATTAAAAAAGACCTCCAGGTAGGCCAGTGTTAGAGCAACTCGCCAAACTTAATGCGGAGGGTCCAGTTTTCCGCAACTGGTAAAGGGCCGAGCAATGTGAGCTAAATCTTCCGGGCTTTTGGCTGCCGCCATGTCGGGACGTTAATGAGTACAACCCCCTCCTAGTTAGGGCTTGCCGGATGTGTCGTGTTTATCTTCTGTTAAATAGTAAATATTATATATTATATATAATATATATATATAATATATATTATATTATTATAATATATATATATATATATAGATATATTATAGTATATATATATATATTATATATAATATATATATATATATGTTACATATGATCTTTTGTTCAAAATTCTATATTAATATATTAGTATATATATTATATATATATATATATATAGTATATATATATATATATATATATATATAATATATACTATATATATGAGTATATATATAATATGATATTATATAAATGGTGTCATATGTGATTTGTTTAGATATAAATAGCGGCAGTAGACAGGGGTTGGTTATGTCTCCTTGGTTATCAATTTGTATATGGATGGGGTATACGGGTGGAAAGAAGTTTGATCGGTGGGGGGTGGCAGAGGAAATGGAACTGTATAGAATGGTTGGAGAATGGAGTGGTGCGAGGGCTGCACCTACCATATTTATATGCGCGATGATATTAGTTCTTGTGTGGCGAATTCTGAAGAGAGTTTGAGATGGTTGGTAGAGAGATTGCACGGTGTAAATAAGGAAGGGGCTTGAAAGTAAAACCGTGGATAAGAGTAAGTTATGGTTGTGATGTGACGGATCACTCCTCAGTGTGAGTTTAGTTCACGGATGGGTGAGCAAGCATAGAACAGTGTCTGAGTTTAAAATTATTAGACGTAATATAGCTGATCGAGAGAGGAACGGACGATGCAGTAGTGTAGTAGCGAAAGTTGTAATGGCAGAAGGTGGCTGATGCAATTAATCTCGTTGAGTGAATGCAACACAGGGACTAAGTCTTTGAGTGTGCTAGGGCTCTTACCATGAGTGTATATAAAATACCTTGTGTTAATTGTGATCGGTGGTGAGACTATGTTCTGGAATTATAAGAATATAGATCTAAAGTTCATAGGTGTCAGATGCATCAAAGTCTCTAAGCGGTTTGCTAGTGTAGAGAAGAATGAGTAAAGAGAGATTATGAACGTATTAGAGAGATGCTGTGTGGTGTGAAGAAGGGGTAAATGAAGCGAGAATCAAATGAAAGCTAATTGTTGAAGATTGTTGTTGTTCCATGTGGAAAGGCATGAATGATAGCTCGGTTGGGCTTAAGCGGATGACTTATATTGCTGAGCTGTGTTGGGAAACCGACAGGCTGGAGAGACCGAAGACGAAAGTGGATTGAGTCGGGTGACACGAATGCTGAAGAGGAGAAAATGTGAGTTATGGCAGAGGCCAGAACTAAAGTGCATGATATGGAGAGAATGCGCAGGGGTTTTTAGGGGCCATGGTTGGGCCTACTGGTCCAGGAATATGAACCTTACATTGACGAGATTCCATAGAGAGGGTCCGTCGCTGTCCCATGATGCTCTAGGTGGATTTTCTGTCCGTGACGAGCTCTCACTAATTAATCCGTGGTACAGAGGCGGCAGGTTAAGGACTGGGGCTTCTTTATACGACGTCTTTTCATGTTCTCTACTGCTTTTCTTTCTGATGCATTGTACAGCACCTTTACCACAAATCTTTGGGGCAAAAGGAAGGTTGAAGAAAGAAGAAAGAAAGATATATTTACTACTATAATATATATATATATATAGTCTATATATATATAACTATATTATATATATATATCATTATAATATATATATATATATAATATATATTAATATATATATATATAGTATATATTATAATTATTATCTATAATTATTTAAAATTAAGCCGATTTGTATTTTATTTGCAATGTAGAGGAAGTCCATTTCTCAATGCATATGTTGCTTTTTTCTTCTGTTTCATTGGAGACATTTCATTTTCATTATGATTTCCTCCTTTCGTTCAGCAAGGTGGTAAATCCGGCTTCTTCTTCTGTTTATATTTCATATCTATTACGGTCTGCTATTTCAGGTGGAACGGTATAATATATTTTGTCTTTCTAATATGTGCTAGTTGTCCATGGACTTTGACAGCTTATCGTAAAAACCGGAATACCAATTCTCATATAAAAGAACTCGTAGCATCATTTTCCCTACTCTTTTCTACCCATCATTGCTCACAGGTCTTGGGATGACTATATATTCTGGTTTGGTACATTACTAAATTCTAAATCTCGTACTGTCAAATGTGTGTGATCGAGTATTTATGTCGTTCATACAAGCTAGCATATATTAAGTGTTCGAGTGTAAATAATTAAGTATATATATATTTATATGTGGTACCATGAGCAATATCCAATGTGTAATCTGTGTAAGTGCATGTTCTATTATGTTGCTTAAACCCTAATGTCATTATTCAAGTGAGTACAATAAATTTTTCAATTCTCTCTTATGATCATTTTTATCTTTTTTTTTAATATTGTGTTTTTCATAACGCGTCGTAATCTAGAATGCCAAACAGCAGAACGTTCGTGGGACTCACATGAGTTCTAGACAGTGAAAGTTTGCCACTGGTTAATTGTGTTATAGTAAAACATTTATATTGCAATTATTTTATAAGACTATATAGTTATAATAAATATATATAAATATATTGAAAATCTTAATATATCTGCATGCTCACTCCTATCTGAGCATCATCTTTTATTATTTCTATTCTTTACTTTAAATATATCAAATTACTTCACTATTTTAATCTCCCGTCTTCAACGGAATATTAAATTACGAGTGCGGGTCGTTCAAAACAGCTGATTCTGTGGTACACGAATTTACAAACATTTTCGCATTTATTTATTTCCTAAAAATATCCTTTGACGAATATAAAGTCTTGGGTCTACCAAATACTCTGTCTATATTATTTTTATTTAATTATTTCTTTTTTTTTATATATATTCACTCAATATCTCTCTCTCTCTTCTCTCTCATCTCTCTCTCTCTCTCTCTTCCTCTTCTCTCTCTCTATCTCATCTTCTCCTCTCTCTATATATATATTATATATATAGATATATAATATAGTATATTTATATATATATATATATATATATATATATATATACTATATATATATATAATATATTATATAATATATGTATATATATTTAATTATAATATATATATATAATTATATATATAGTATATATATATATACTTATATATATACTATATATATTATTTATAATATATTATATATAATATATATATATATATTATATTATATTTATATATTATATATATAGTATCATATAAAATATAATATATATATATATATATAATATCATATAGTATATTAATATATATAATATATATATATATTATATTAGTATATTATATATATATATTATAATTATATATATATAATTTATATATATATATATATATTATATATAATATATATTATATATGTAACATATCACTTTTGGTAATATTTTAGAGAGTGTAGTTACGTATTTATTTATTTCTTTTTATATAACATATTTAATTATTCCCACGTGTGTCAATTTGATTCCGACGTTATTATTCAGTATTACTTTCTTAGCTTAACGGAAAGTTGAGACGTTATTTAGTTGAAAGTATTGTATGAATTTTACGAGTCGCTCAATAATATTTATTGGTTAATAAACACTGCTGTCTTCAGTTGATTCTTGGTACAAAAAGAACTCGGCGTTCCATTATAACACTTCTCTCATCTCCACTAGCATTTAATTGGGTATTTATTAATGAATAATATCTATTTGAGTACACAGGTCGTTGTCTAACCAACGGGAAGGTCAGATTACCTTTAATTATAGGACGGAATTCCAGGTTTATTGAATGACTATTGTCTATGTTGTCCTGCCACGGACTTGATGAAGTGAAGAGTAAGTATAACATATCTATTTATCAACCTTATAATTATTTTTAATTATTATTATTTTATGATTTATTTTATTTTATTTG
>JABUQX010119698.1:12500-28822 GCA_015478945.1 Trachelipus rathkii | reverse complement strand
TCCATCTGGGGAATTGTGTTGAAAAGTCTACGATTTTCTGGGATAATCTGAATGATGTTTTGGATGGGGGGGGGAATAGGAGATTCAGTTCATTTGCATATCTGCCCATTCCAAGGATCTTTTACAGTTGTCCCTTACACCCTTGCAGGCAGAGCCCTATTCAAGGAGGGTGTGTAGTACTCTCAAAGTTCACCCTCTAGCGCAATTATGCATATGAGCACAGAAGCAGGCTTTAAAATGGGAAATTAAATTCAGTAGGAAATACAGAAGATAGAGAATTCACAAAACAGAGGTGGTGGGAAAGAAAGAAGCACCACAACAAACTAGCCTGGAGTAACCAATGTCCAACACAATACTAGATGGCAGATGCAGCACCCTATTGTGCCTGAAGGCTGTCGTAAAAGGTGTTCGGTGAGAATGCCCAGCGAGTGATAAGTTCCACCGGAACTTGCGGCTGCTGTTACCTGGGATGAGATAAAGCACCAACATCGCCTCACAAAGATAGAGGGTCAAGAGTGAACTGGAAAGAGTACAGAACAGTTTTATAAGCCAACACCTTGACTCGACCCTGTCAAAATCCGATAAGGAAACAGTACTCCATACATGGGCGGATGGGGAACTGCATAAGCGAACAACTAAGAAAAGGAGGAGAATCTCACAGTCTAAAGCAGGAACTTCGGTTCTTTAGAGGCCGCCTAGCAACCGTTGTGATATTAGGTTTCCAAGACATTTTTTGTTCATGTTAAGGCCAATGATGTTTATATTGTCAACAGGAGAGACGACAGAACCGTCGAAAAGAGACAGGAAAGTTAGAAGGAATTTTGTAAAGTTGGGTTTTAAAGGTGAATTTCACAAAGTTATTTCTATCCATGGCGAGAATAAAATCGGAAAGATTAAGGCGAGAGGCAATTCCAAGTAAAAGTGGGTGTAGAATTGATATGAGTTAGAAGAATGAAGGGTCGAGTAGTCAGCCGAATCTGAGAGTGGATAGAGTTTAGAGGTGCAGGTGAGAAGATCGTACAATGAAAGTAAGATAAAGTAGGAGATGAGACAGAACCCTGAGGAACACCACTATTGACGGAAGGAACATTCCATCAACAACAACCCGATGAAGCGATTTGAAAAGTAAAACTAGATATAAGTAAGCAAAAAAAGAAGGAGAAGCAAAGAGGAGGAGCTTGAAAACAGTAGCCGCGTACCACCACTGATCAAACCGCGTTGGATATGTCCAAAGCGCCACCACCGGTCTCCCGGTAGTTCGAAGGCGAAAAACCATAAATCGGTTAGATAGATGTATATACGCCAGTAGACTTACGTGCAGCAAGGCAGTACTGGCGATCGGAAATAGTTCAGATGATCTAAGAAATTGAGTTGAGAAGGGTTTCAGATCTTAGATAGAGAATACAAGTAGAGAGCTACAGGCGTGGTTAAGAAGGATCCAGAAGCTGGCTTCCTTTTTTGGAATGGTTGGACATGTGAGAGCTTCAACACTGAGGAAGGAAAGTGCTAGTATTGAGACATAGAGAATATAGTTGGACAGGAGGCTGAAGAGATTAGCCTTTTCAGTTGGAGAATTAGCAACACAATGATCCGATCGAATAAGGAGGAAAAGTAGATTTACAGAAGTTGCTAGAGATGAAATATTTGTCAGTAGGAGAGCAGGTTAGCGCACTTTCCTTTGAAGAAAGCCAGCTTTGTTTTCGTCGAAGAGTATCCCTGTAAACGATTTCTAGCTGAATGAAAGTGCTTGAGGTGATAGGAGAGCGGGAATTTTTCCACACCCGAAAGGCACTGTCTCTAGCCTGAATGGCCAGAGAATAAGCGCGATCGAACCATGGATTATGAGGAATAGAAAGATTTAGTTTTAGAAAGGAATGGATGAGGAAAGAAAAATTAGCTGAATTAATGAACCTGCTCATCCCATCAGCGATTACAGCTCCCTCCTTATCTTATATTTATTCATCCATCATTATTCCTTATTGAGGTGGCCAATTTTGTTATCTTCTGCAAACTTGGAAACCCATTTAAGTCCCTGGTCTAAATATTTTTTATATACTTGTATGAGGAACAGCCACTTGATGTAAGAAATGTTACGGCCCACAAACATGTCTCCTCATTTCCATTGATAATACTTTTCATTTCATTGATTAACCATTATTATTATTATTATTATTATTATTATTATTGTGGAGACTTAAGGAATCCAAAATTTTGATCGCTAAAATAATTCGGGAGGTTGAACACCCTGACCCTCCTGTCTACATATATATATATATATATATATATATATATATATATATATATATATATATATATATATATATATATATATATATATATATATATATATATATATATATATATATATATATATATATAGAGAAAATCTTAAAATAGTTTTTTTCAATTGAAAATGCGTCATAGATCATCCAGTAAATGTGCTCCTAATCGTCATGCGGCAAAATTTCATGTCGTCCATCACTAATATGTACTTAAAATTAAATTTTTTAACATGGAGGTCGCAATTCTGATTGATACTACTAATATTTACACACTTTAACAATATAGGTACTTTATATTACGAGTAGGCCTACGTATGCTATCATAATACAACTTAAAAAAATTTTTTTTTTTTGGCATTTTTGAATGGCTGTATTTCTTAAAACAAGCAAATACCAAAGTCAATATTGCAGGTGAAGGAACATCTATGGTAGTAGTATAAAGTGTGAAAATTTCAGATTTTTAGCACTTACCCCATCAGAGATATTAAGGTTCAAAGTTACTGATTTTCCGAAAAATTGATTTTTGGACACCCTGTAAATTTTTTTAAAAATATTTACCAAACTTCAAATAAGATTTAAGTTAAACCCTACTTTAGTATGTATCATCACACAAAATTTTATATCGTTAAATTATTTCCTTCTTTTAATAATACACCCACGAAAATGGAAATTTCTTCGATTTTTAACACAATTTTTCGGATTCATTTTCATGGTGAAATATTATTTTCCCCCCAAAAAAAACAGGAAGAGATAGTAGCCAAAATTGTCCTAAACAAATCCTCTCTATGGGGAAAATTTGGTATAAGAATTACCAATATGGAGATATGACTTAAAATGTTACCTCTATTAAGTGAAAAATTTTGCTCCACCTGGTCAAACATTTTGGCTCACCCTGTTACAACCAGAGTAAATCTACAAAACCGAATGGTGGTTTTGAACTTGCCAGGAATAACATTAACGCCATGCAAAAGATTTCAAAATTATCGGTGACCCAACTTCCTTATCCCACTGAGCCAAACATAAACTCAATATATATATATATATATATATATATATATATATATATATATATATATATATATATATATATATATATATATATATATATATATATATATATATATATATATATATAAATAAATATACAAAAATATTAAATTAGGTGTCTATGTGTGTGTGTGTGTGTGTGTTTCAGTTGTTGGGGAGGGTCTTATGGGATTGTGTGAATAGGGATCACATGTGAGACGAGGGTCGGATCAGGTCCCTGGTATTGTTGGTTCTTGTCGCTTTATGCTTTGTGTGTGGAGTTGCCACCAGGATGGCTGTGGCTTGAGTCAAGGTCCTGTGGTGTATGTGTATGTATGTATGTATGTATATGTATGTATAGATATCCGTAAGTAATACTATGTTTGTATATATATATATCTATATATATATATATATATATATATATATATATATATATAGTTGCAAATGTGGTCTACCTGTTTGTGGCTGCAACACAAGCAAGAGCAGAGATTTCCAAGTTCAACTCAGATGTTCGAAGAAGATGGGATTCAGAGTTTCAAATACCACACCCCTCCTCACCTCCGGCGGGAGGTGCGATCCTACAGCACCCAGCATTATCAATATTTATACTCTACCTTTTAATATTGGGGGTGCCTAAGACAAGTGCACTCACCCAAACTACTTCTATTAGCTGGTGATATAGAATCTAATCCCGGTCCCGGAGCATTTATCTGCCCAATTGCAATAGACCTTTCTCATTCAAGGGAAAACCTCAGTACTTTGTGACAAAAGCAGACTCTGGTTTCACATAGGATATACTAATCTTCAAATCCTTGATCAATAAATAATCCCCAGCATGGTCCTGTCAATCATGCTGAGACTTACATACAGAAATTCAAATCCCCCACCCACATAACTCAATCAACATATTTCAATTAAATATAATGGTATCAAGAATAGACATGAACTTCTCCACACATTAAATAAGTCCAATATACACATTGCACTAATTCAGGAATCTAATCTCAAACCAAGCAGCTACCTCTCAGATTTTCCAAATTACACAACCCCAAAACTAGATAAAGAACCACCAGATCATAGATTAGTCATTCTCATCCACAAAAACATCCAATTTCGTAATACCACAAACCACACACAACAAATTATGAACAACAACCAAATCTCCACATTCTAATCAACCGAAGTTAAAATCAATAAAAAAAAACATCCAATCTAATCAATGTGTACATCCCTCACCCCACCTCTGAGCTCTGCCCCCATAACTATGTCCCTGAACTGTCCATAACCCAATGTAACAAATTGATACTGGCTGGGGACTTCAATGCCCATCACCCTGCATGGCTCAACACAAACACACATTCACCAAGAGGTGATACTCTCATAAACAACTTAGATACACTCTGCATCCTCAACAGAAACCAACCCATCCAACAATCAGAACCCCATGTCCCCTGACATCACTTTTTGTTCCCCCAAATCAGCTCGCAGCAACATGGCAAACCTTTTATGCTCTATCCTCTGATAACATTCCAAAACTAATCACAATTCATCATAAACACACCACACACAAATCCTTAAAATTGATTTACACTAACTATAGGAAAGCAAACTGGCAGGCTTACACCGATTTAATAAAACAAGAACTATATTCTTTCCAAACCACAAACTTTACATCTCTCGACAAAGCAATACAACACTTCAATAAAACCATTCTAAAGGCATCTAAAAAATACATCTCCCAAGAATACTACAAACATTTCAACCCCAATCTCTCTCCAGAAATAGATACCCTAATAAAACAAAGAAATTCCCTCCAACAAAATCGACAACCAAAATTTAACCCAAATCAACCAAAATCATAGACCTCAACAATAGAATAAACAACTTAATTAACTCTTAACAAAAATAAAAAAATGGCAACAATATACATCAATCAATCATTTTTTTTTCTCACTTTTTATTATTATTTTTATGTATGTGCCCATCAATAATTTTTATATGTAAAGTGTTCATTCTTAAATAATTTTTGGTAAAATTATTCTACAGCACAAATGATATGTATACAATCCATACTTATTTTTAATGCACTGTTTTGCTCGTTTTAATTATATAAGGTTACCACTTCAAGAATTTTAATCCATAATTGAAAAATGTTCATTTCAGAACATTTTAAAAACTGAACGATTAACAAGATATATAATAGAAATATATCAATTTTTTTGTCATTTTTCTTTCAAATTAATTAGAATCACGACTGACAAATTTTAAAGATACCAAAATGCCTTTCTCTCTCTCTCTCACTGCAATTGCTTGCTGCTAAGTTTTCACAAGTGTTCCAAGTGTTTTTGCCGTGAATAATTTCATGTGTGTGCACCTTTTTACCATGTTAAATTTCTCAGAGAGGCAGGCAGTCGAGTTACTACAAGCAATGTATCGACTAGCAAAATTAATATTCATGTTGGCTGCTCGAGAATGCAAATTAAATTTAAATTTGAATTTTTTGCTAATAGAAGCATTGGAAGAATAATCTATTCTCAAATCTCGGTATACTGACAATCAAAATCTTCATGCATGTGGCGCATGCTAAGCAAGCAATGAGGATTTGCCCCTGATTTTTAATATATATATATATATATAACTCTAGCTTCGTCTCACTAGATATATATATATATATATATACATACTAACTATATATATATATATATATATATATATATATATATATATATATATATATATATATATATATATATATATATATATATATATATACTAACTATATATATATATATATATATACCGTACAATAAAAAATCGGCATTTTTTTTTTTTAATGAATCATGAAAAATCCTAGCTTGAAGTTATCTCATACTCTATTATACATAGTCTTTATTACATTTCGTATTTGCTTTTGTTGCAGAAAATGTTTTTAATTAAAATGTTAAAAATGAATATAAAATTTTTTTTTGAAAAATTCTTTTTTAAAAAAATTGAATTCCGGTCAGTGGCGTAGGGGAAAACTGGTCATTAAATATTATTTGGTTTGTGCATTGAAACTAATTATAATTATAAATTTCAAATGTTAAAATAGAGTTTAATAATGTTATAGAATTAATTTGGATAGAAAACACAAGTCTAAGTTATTTTTTATTAACATTTTGCAAATGTTGATTTTTTACAATTTGAAATTTTATTTTCATTTTATGCTAAATAAACATTGAATAAAAAAAATTATGACAATATATATTAATTTTTTCTAATAATAATAATGTTTCAACTTTTTTAACAAAATAGGCACTATATTACTAGTCGGCTTACGTAAGCACATTTCACGTGAACTTTTTGACAAAATTTTTTTTACAATATAATTTAATATTAATGACAATAAATGCTTTAATGAATTGCCGGGCTATAATAATAATAATGTAATAATAATAATAATAATAATGTTACTTTTATTTAACAAAATACGGTACTTTATATTACAAGTATGTACGCACATTTCACTTGAACTTTTTTTTTATCCTTACATTAGATAGAAGAAAAAAAAATAGGGGTATAGAAAACGATAAACAAATGTCTTATAGTTTAAAATTTGTTCTAATTGAAAATAAAATATTAAAAACTAAAAAGATTTGACAATTTATATAAGTTTATATTGACCGGTTTTCATACCGACCGATTTTGAAATCGAAAAAAAAAAAAAACTAAACTTTAAACAAAAGCAATATTTTAAATTTTTTACATGGAAAATGTTAAAATTATTCCTTTTTCACCCCAACTTCTTGAAATTCTGATTTAATTAATTCTACGAGGATTCACCAGGTCTTAAATTTTTTTCAATTTTAAATTTTTTTTTTTTTTTTTTGGGAAATTTTTTTTTTATTTGTAATTGTATTTTTTTTTTAGAATTTTTATGGTTGATATATTCTTTGCTACTAAAAGCTTTCTCCAATTGAAAATGTTTTATTTACAAAATAATGTGATAAAGATCCCTAGTTTCCCCTCTGCTTGACCAGTTTTCTCCCCTACAGTATATATATATATATATATATATATATATATATATATATATATATATATATATATATCTATATATATATATATATATATATATATATATATATTATATATATATATATATATATATATATAAATATATATTTTGTTTATCAAAAGAATTGAACCAGACTGAATTAGAAAAATCTTTAAAATGACTAAGCATCAAAAATTTTAATATTGTAAAACACTAACAAGCTATTCATATTTAATATGGTTGACTGTGTGCTGTGCTCATTTTGGTTCAGTGCAGTGAGGATTGTGATACACATTGAAACACAGAGGGTGTGGTGCAACAAAAATGACTTTTGGTGTGTGGCGAGCTTACTCTCGTGTGGTACAGTATTCAAAATTCCAGTGCTCAGTCAATCCTAATACCTAATATTGAATCAAATCAAACTGCACCAAAAATGAGCTATTACTTCTGATATGTTGCAACTTGAAAAATTAGTTAATTATTAAAGAGAATGGATAATATGATACAAAGGGAAAAATTGAGGCAGAAAATAAAAAATTTTAATAGAAAATTCTTACCTTATGAATTAAGCAGATTAGCAAACTTTCAATAAAGTTTAAAAGTTTTTAATATCTTATATAACTGAAAAAGAAAATTATATATATATATATATATATATATATATATAGTTAATAATATGTATATGTATGTAATATGTATGTGTATGTGTAATAATATATATAATATTACTATATACTATATATATATATATATATATATATATATATATACTGGGACTTCGTTGAGTGTAGACGTGTTCAAGTTCTCTCTCTGTTTACCTGTGAATATAATCGTCTGTTAACTTATATTGGGGTGACTGTCTCCTCTCCCGCTAAACGCCTTATTTGATATATTTTAGTTTATTATTTGGCTCTTATTATACTGCCTCATTTAAGCAAGTGTTCCGTGTTTATTTAGCAATGGATCAAAATCTGAATGATTATAGTTTACTGTTGCTAAACTTCTGTGTCATCTGATGATGAGGTGCTAAATTGGACTCTATGATTCGTAAAAGGCAACTATTTTTTAATTCCCAGCCGCTGCAACTAATAGTCAACGTAGAGGCCCTGGTCAACCTTCTTAAAAAAAAAAAACTAACAAAATTAGCATGCATTGAGCCGAAAAGTTCCGAATTAGGTTAAATTTTATCCTATGTGCGCCAGAATTTGATGATGTTAAATGAAAAAATTGATAACTTATCAACGGGATTTGAAACTTTTGAAAGTAAAATTGTGGCATAAGAAATATAGATTAACCATCTTAAATCTGAACTAAGGATTTGAATAAAGGATTCGAAAATCTTGAACAAAAGTCTCTATCAAGATAAATTGTGATACCTGGACCTAGGGTTGAAGATTAAATCCCTGACTCGACGAGTGTTAATAATAATGAAGTGATTACGTTGTTTATTGAAACTTTGCAGCAGATTTAACTCAAGATGAAATAATTACTAGTTCTAAATTTGGCAAAACTAAACTCTTTCATCTTCTGACTCTAAACGTCGAAATGGTCGAGTAAACGCCAATAGGCAAATGTTCATAAATGAACTAATTCCGAAAAGAGCCAAGTTATTTTATGAAATAAGGATAGATCACAAATGGCCATTGAGAATAGGAATAATGTCTGAACTTTACTAAGATCTGGTATTCCGATGGTAAAATTTATAAATGAAAACTAAGTTATTGATATTAAAATTGAAGTTGAACTTAAACTTCTTACTGATCGTCCCAATGTCGATGTTTGAAAACGAGACTATATAGCATAATGATGTTTTATTGTTATTATTATTATTGTGTTATTATTGTTATTGTTATTATTTATTATTATTGTGTTATTATTTACATTTATTTATTATTTATTATGTATTATATATTATATTATTATCTATATATTATTATTATTATTCTATAAACAAAAGGGGAGGGAGGGGGGTGTAGGAATAGATATAAATTGATAGAGTATAGGTTTTAACCTTTATCATTTTTAATTGTTTTTATTACATTTTTAGCCTTTTTATTTTATAGATTATTATTGTGGGTGTAATTGGGGAGCGGAGGGGGTGGTGGCCTTAGGTGTTGGGAAGTGCCATAGGTGGGGGTCCCACAAACGTGCAGCCTGGGTGGGAAAATAGCATATAGAAGAAGGGCAAAAAGATGGAGAGGAGAGAGTAATAAGGGTGGGATGTTGAACGTGGAGAGGGGTAAACGGATTTGAAGAGAGGAGAAGTGGGTTAATGTTTGAGGAAAAAAAGGTTGGATGTGTTAGGGTTAACTGAAACTAAGCTGAGGGAAAGAGGGAGATGGAATTTGGAAAATACAAGGGTATGAATCAGGGATTGTGAACTGAGAGTGGGGGGAGGGAAGGTGGTGGGATAGTATTGAGGAAAGAGGATGTGGATAAGTAAGTTGTGATAGCCAGGTGAGTTTTCAAGGAATAATGTGGGCTTAAGAGTTGAAGATTCGGGGGGGAAAGTGTGGATTTTTATCATTGCGCAAGTATGCACCAGTGAATGGAGCGAGGGAGGAGGAGAGAGAAAGATTTTGGAATGAGTTGAATGAGTGTTGGGAAAGTTTCGGGGTAAATGATAAAATTTGTCTATTGGGAGATTTGAATGCAGGAGTGGGAAGGGAGGGGTGGGAAGAATAATAGGACCATTTGGGGTAGGGGGGAGGAATGTTAATGGAGAAAGTCTGTTAGAGTTGTGTGTGTGAAAGAAAAGACATGATGTGGGGAATACTTGGTTCAAAAAAAGTGAAAATCATAAGTATACATTGAAGAGTGAGATAACGGGGGGGACGGGGGTACTGGTATGTGTGACTGTAAATGAGGAAGGCATAGAGGCAGGATTGCATAGATGTAAGATTATTTAGAGGGGCGGGGAGGGGATATCGGAATCACTATTTGGTAGTTGCAAGGTTAAGGGTGGGGAGGAGAGGTGACAACGATTAGGGAAAGGGGAGAGGAAAAAAGAGGAGAAGATGGAGGTCGATAAAGGTGGAAAATTGGCAGGAGACAGTGTGTAAGAGGGAGTTTAGGAGAGGTATGGAGAATAGGTGGAGAGACGTGAGAGGGACGGGAATTGGGGAGGTGGAGGGGGAGTGGATGAGATTTAAAGAGGCAGTTTGTGAAGAGGCTAGAAGGGTATGTGGAATAAAAAGGGTGGGTGCAAGCAGAAGGAAAGGGAGTGAATGGTGGAGTGAGGAGGTGAAGGAGGTGGTGAAAAGGAAAAAGGAGGCTTATGTGAAATGGTTGGGGAGTAGGAGAGAGGAAAGCTGGGAGGAATTATAGAAGGGTTTAGAGTGGAAGCAAACGAAGGGCGGCTGGAGAGGGCGAGAGAAGAGCACAGATGAGTGGTGTCAGAAAGTGACGGAAAAATTTGATCGGGGGAGCAGAATTGTTCTGGAAAGAAGTAAATAAAAAAGGAAAGAAGAAGGAGGGGTTGGGGGAGAGGAGGTTAGGGAGGAGATGGAGGAGGTGGCTTAGGAGGAGAGGATAGGTGAGGAAGAGTGGGGGGAGTAATTTTTAGTGGATTATTAAAAAATAGAGGTGAGATGGGGAGGGGGAGGAAGATTTGCAAGAGGTGAGAATGGGGATATATATATATAGAGGAAAAAAAAAAAAAAAAAAAAAAAAAAAGAAAAAGAGGAGAGGAAAGGAAAGAGGATGAAAAAAATACATAGGAAAGGAAAAATAATTAAGAGGCAATTAGAAATAAAGAAAGAAAAAAAAAAGAGAAAATATATAAAGGTACTGGAATGTGAAAAAAAAAAAAAAAAAAAAAAAAAAACAGTGAGAACTGGAAATGTTACAAAGAACAGAGGGAGGTTATAAGGGTAGAAAAAGAGAAGTGGCACTGTATAGGATTAAATATTATATGTTGGGAGATAGAGAAAGATACCACAGGATTATGGAGAATGAGTTAGTTATGGAATTACACCCTGAATTAAGGGAAAGGGAGAATAGAGACTGGAGATGTGGGATAATACAGAGTAAAATAATAGTCTTTTAGTGTAGGATAGGAAAAGGATATATGAATTAGAAATACCTAAATTAGAGAGAGGAGAAAGGGGTAATAACGGAAGGGAAAAGAACTGGGGTAGAACTAGGCGATTTAGGGAGGGGAAGAGGGTGTGATGGGACCAAGTGTATATAACCACTAAAGATGCTTGTGGAGAAAAGTATAGAGAGGAAAGGGGAAGTGTGTATGGGTGTTTTTTAGACTTTTAGAGAAAAGCAGTATATAGAGTGATGAGAGGGTTAATTGATGGAGGTGTGGAGAAAAGGCTAGTGGGGGTAAATAAGGTAAAGGTATCAGGCATTTATGGAATCAGTGTTAGAGATGTGTGTTCGGAGAGTGTTAGGAGGGGGAGTGAAGTTTTGGGGTTGGTGAGGCGAGACTGAGGAGGGGGGTGATAATGTCCGCCGTGGCTATTTACAATGTTTATGGAGAGTGTTTTGCAGAGGAATGGTTGAGGGAGTGGGGGGGGTGGAATTGACAAATGGGAATGAATGAGGGAGTGAACATGATATTGTTTCGCGGACGATACTGCCCTAGTGGCGAAGAACGCGGAAGGGCTGAGGTACTTGGTGAGGGAGTTTGAGAGAATGTGCGGAACAAAAGGGCCTTAAAAGAATCCTGGTAAGAAGTTAAAGTGTTAGTGTTTGAGAGGAGGAAAGAGAGCGAGGGGGAGGGAGTTAGAGGTTCGAGTTGGGGGTTTGTAGTTCTTGGAAGAAGTAAAGATTTTAAGATATATTAGGGATGGATTTGGGTAAGGGGAGAGGAGGAAGGAGGAGATAGAACATAGAGTAGGAGAAGGAATGGGAGCTTTGAGTGGTCTGAGAGACAGTGGAAAAGGGGGGGATTTGATCACAGAAGTTAAGATAAGATAGCTGTTTGCAAGAAAATTGGATTGTTACCAGCGTGTTGTTGGGTTGTGTGAAAAACCGTGGGGGGTGGGATGCCAGCGTCCAGGAAGGAAGTTGGAAGTATTGAGTGAGGGGTTGAGAGCAGTCTGTGGGGTTAGATTTAGAAGGAGAGAGCATTAGGATAGGGTGGTGAGGGAGAGATGTGATTGGAGGAATGGCGTTGGGTGGAAAAAGCGGAGAAAGGAATCGTTAAGATGGTATCGCGCATCTCTGGTGGAATGGGGGAGGAGTGGTTAGGAGAGTTTGGAGGCGGAGGGATAGGAAGGAGGAAAGGGGGGAGACAAGAGGATGTGGAATTGGATGGCAATAAAAGGAGCATGCTGAGAGGAGGGAGGGATGGAGGAGAGAGGTAGGAGGTGTTTGGCGAGGGATGCATGGGTGGAGGAGGTGGGTGGCGGCGAGGTGAGGGAGGGTGTGAGTGAGGAGAGGCTGTACGTACCCACGTACCCCGCTTCAGCGGGAAAGAGTGTAAAGCATGTAATAATAAATAATAAATCAATATATATAATATAATATATATATACTATAACTATATATTATATATATATTATCATTATATATATATATATATATATATATATTATATATATATATATATATATATTATATATATATATATATATATATAATATATATATATATATACTATATATTCAATTAAAAAATTAAAGCAATACATAAATTGTTTCTAACTACCTTATTAAACCTCCTTTCGAGCTGAGACTTGCTCCAGAGCTAGAAATGGTACTTAACAATGTACCTTAGAAAGGATTTTTATTAATTATAGTTAATTTTGAAGTTATTCAAGAAAAGCCCTATTTTAAATTTTTTATTATTCAAAATTTAACTTTATTTTAATATAAAGTACATCAAAGTGCACCCCCCTCTCCAAATTCTGCGTTAAACAATTATTGGTTATTAAGGAAGTTAATCAACTTGGAAAGGGCAATTATTTTAGTTACAAATGCCTCTAGCTTAAATTTTACTCTTTTCATAGGAGTAAAGTACCCGTTATAATTATACTACAACTTTGAAAATTACACCAATGTTCCCCTTACTATTAAATAGTAAAAGTCTCGAGTTTGAGACTTCTGGGTTACTTGTAACCCCTAAAAATGGGGTTAGGGGCTTAAATATTCCCTTTTCTTTTTTTTATTAAAATTTTCGCTTCAAAAAGGCACCACTTATACTATAGGAGAGTCGTGTGTTGACAAATTATCAGTTAAAATATCAGAGGAACTCTGTTAAAACACACACACACACCATCACACACACACACACACACGAAGCACCCTCCTTATACACACACCACACACACACAAACACACACACACACACAACATATATATATATATATATATTATTATATATATAATATATATATTATATATATATAGATATAATAATAATATAATATTATATATATATATAGATTATATATATATATATATTTATAGTAGATAAATCAATAAATCCAAAACCAATCATGATCTTTAATAAAAAAATCAAGTTAAAAAAATCAAATTTGATTTTTTTCATTTGATTTTTTTCCAGGGATGGCACGAAAAATCCAATGAAAAAAATCAATTGATTTTTTTACTTGATTTTTTTAAGAAATCATGATCTTTTTGATTTTATTGATTTTTATATTTTTTTATTTTTTATATACTATATTTTTATTGATTTTTTATTTTCGGAAAAAATTAAGTAATTAAACTTCAATAGAAATAAAAAATTAAAAAAACTATATATATTTTGAAGTTTTTAATATATATTTTTTCAATTTTCAACAAACTATTGGCATTGTAATCCGTAAACCTGTAACATTCTTTAGTGCTGCTGTCTTCATTGTTTTCCATTGTTCAGATTTTGAACCCAGAGCTGGAACCCCTAGGGTTAAAAATTGAAAGATTAATGCCCAGATGCAGTTACTAATTATTACATGTGTTATTTGATATAATGTCGATATAATAGAATGTTAGGCCAGTATTTAATATTATGTTCTAAAATTTTAGCACTCTATTAAAAAAGACATAGATATGCTGAAGGGCGCAAGGTAAAGCAACGAGGAGGTAGATTGTTGTCTTTGAGGATAAGAATAGGCGTGAAGTTGTCTAGATAGCCATGCGGCTTCTTACAATATCTATTCGTTATTTATTATTTATATGAGGTTGCTGGGCATTCTTAGACGGGACAATGCAGCTTCTAATTATTATTTTTATTGGTTGACTGGACAGTCAAAAAGGACCATGCGGCTTCTCAATATTATTCTTATTATTATGAGTTGACTGGGACATTCTAGAGGGGTCAATGCCGCTTTATTAATATATTATTTTTATTATTAATTACATTTGGTGACTGGGAACCAGTTCATAGATAGGCCCATGGCGGCTTTTAAGTATTATTCCTATTTATTATTTGATATTTATTATGAGTTGACTGGGACATTCTAGTGGGCCAATTTGCCGGCTTCTTTAAATTAGTTAATTTTTATTGCGTGACTGGGCAGCTAAAAAAAAAGGACCATGAGGCTTTCCTTTAAATATTAACTTCTATTTATTTTGGGGTTGACTGGGACATTCTAGAAGCGTCAATTAATCTATTATTATTAATTATATTAAATTATTAATTATTATATATTATTGGTTGACTGGGACAGTCTAGAATCTAGATAGGCCGATTTCATTAAGTATTATTTCTTATTTATTATTTAATTAATTATAATTTAATAATTTATTTAATAATTAATGTAATTAATTGATATGTATTTATAACTTAAGAGCCACATGCGGCCTACCTACATGTCAAAGATTCAACCAACAATAATTAATAATTAAGAATAATAATTTAAAAAGTCGCATTGGCCCTCTAGAATGTCCCAGTTAATATTAATATTAATAAATAAGAATAATATTCAGAAGCCGTGGCGCCTATTCTGAATGTCCCAGTAACCCATATAATTAATAATTAGAATGATTTATTCTTAATTATTAATTATGGTTGAACTGGGACAGTCTAGATAGCCCATGCGGGCTTCATGAAGTATTTTCTTATTCGTATTAATTTTTGTGGTGACTTCGACAGTCTAAGGTAGGCCCATTTGGGCTACTTAATTATAAATACTATTTCATTAATTACATAATTATTATTAAAAAAATTATTCTTAATCTTAAATTTTATGTGTCTGACTGGAGACATTTCTAGAGGGGACAAAAGCGGCTTTTCATTATTAATTTTTATTGGTTGACTGGAACGTCTAAAGGACCAGCGGACTTCGTTAATTTTATCTATGGCTTATTTATGCTTTGAGTGACTGGACATTCTAGAGGGATAATGTAATGTGGCTTGCTTAAGGGGAGATTCATTAACTGAGACCCCGCATTTTGAAAGCAAAAATCAAAATTTTCCCATTTTTTTATTATAAATTAGTAGAAAAATTCCTTCTGAAATATCATGGTGTAATTATTTTTGGAAATCCAATGGTTTTTTAGATCAGAAATTTTATTTAGAGAGGGTGTCGAACTAAAATTCAATTTTCCAGTCAAGAAAAAAAAAAAAAAAAAAAAAAAAAAAAAAATATTTGCAAATTCAGGGTTTAGGATCAAAAATTGTTTTATTTTTAATAAAGAATTTTTTTTTTGTTTTTTTTTTTTATGCAATTTCGTGAGAGCGTGTGAGTTTTACTCGTAAATAGGTGAAGCGAAGTCGGAGCCGGAGCTTGAGCCGGAGGCCGAATCCGTTAGCCGGGAGGTGGATCCCTGGGTTATAATTCATTATCAAGGAATCTTTTTTTTCAGGTAAAAAAATTTGTTACCAAAAGAAGACTGATCATTTTCAACATGGTGCGAGAAACCTTTTAGTCGAAACGGGACGAGCCGGAGCAAAGCTGGAAGCCGGAGTCGGAGCTTGAGCCTGAGCCGGATTCTGGGTATGACTTTTTTTTCATAAATATTTCTTAGGTGAAAAAAATATATTACCAAAAGAGGTGCTGGACAATTTTTCAAATAGTG
>JABUQX010119698.1:0-7500 GCA_015478945.1 Trachelipus rathkii | reverse complement strand
CTTAAATTGAGTTTTACGGTATTTTCAGCATTTGAAAAAATAATGTGTTTCATTGAAATGCAATTTCAAAAAGCAGAAAAGGAATTTATTAATAGTTTTCGGTGTCTTAAATTGACGTTTTTTAATGAAATTTCAATATTTGTTTTTATATACCAAATATTTCATTAGTTGTGAAAACCTGTTTTAATAACAAATTTTAACTTCTAAAATTACGCTTTAGCTTAAATTTTCACATTACAAATTTAGAACTCTTAAAAGTACGATTTTTCCTAAATTTCAACATTTGAAATTATTTGGTAAATCTTAAAATTGAGTTTTTAACGGTATTTTCAGCATTTGAAAA
Organism: Trachelipus rathkii; assembly: GCA_015478945.1. Lineage (NCBI taxonomy): Eukaryota > Metazoa > Arthropoda > Malacostraca > Isopoda > Trachelipodidae > Trachelipus > Trachelipus rathkii. Next base: position 7,157 of record JABUQX010119698.1, on the reverse strand, counting down.
AATAATGTGTTTCCTATTGAAATGCAATTTCAAAAAGCAGAAAAGCGAATTTATTAATAGTTTTAGGTGTCTTATATTGACGTTTTTTTAATGAAATTTCAATATTTGTTTTATATACCAAATATTTCATTAGTTGTGGAAACCTGTTTTAATAAAAATTTTAACTTCTAAAATTACGCTTTTTCTTAAATTTTCACATATACAAAATTTAACTCTTAAAAGTGGACGATTTTTCCTAAATTCTCAAATATGAAATTTATTTGGTATCTCTTGAAATTGGAAGTTTTTAACGGTATTCTTTTAGGCATTTGAAAAAATAATATGTTTTTCATTGAAATGCAATTTCAAAAAGCAGAAAAGAGAATTTATTATGTTTTAGGTGTCTTAAATTGACGTTTTTTAATGAAATTTCAATATTTGTTTTTATATACCAAATATTTCATTAGTTGTGAAAACCTGTTTTAATAAAAAATTTTAACTTCTAAAATTACGCTTTTTCTTAAATTTTCACATTACAAATTTAGAACTCTCAAAAGTACATTTTTCCTAAAAAAAAAAAAAAAAAAAAAAAATTTTAAAAATTTTCAAATTACTTGGCAATTCTTTAATTTGAGTTTTATCGATTTTCAGCGCATTTGAAAAAATAATTGTGTTCTTCATTCAAATGGCATTTCAAACAGCAGAAAAGCGAATTATTAATAGTTTTAGTGTCTTAAAATGACATTTTTTAATGAAATTTCAATATTTGTTTTTAGATACCAAATATTTCATTAGTTTTGAAAACCTGTTTTAATAAAAAAATTTAACTTCTAAAATTACGCTTTTTCTTAAATTTTCACATTACAAATTTAGAACTCTTAAAAGTACGATTTTCCCTAAATTTCAACATTTGAAATTATTTGGTAAATCTTAAAATTGAGTTTTTAACGGTATTTTCAGCATTTGAAAAAATAATGGTGTTTCATTGAAATGCTTATTTCCAAAACGCAGAAAAGTGAAATACATCAAGTTTACGTGTTTTCTTTTACTTTTTTCAGTAAAATTTTAATATTTGTTTTTAGTATACCAAATATTTCATTAGTTGTGACAAAAACCTGTTAATAAAAAATTTGAACTTCTAAAATTACCGCTTTTTTCTTAAATTTTCACATTTACAAATTTAGAAACTCTTAAAAGTACGATTTTTCTTAATTTAAACATTTTAACTTATTTTTTAAATTTTTAAAATTGTTTTTTTAACGGATATTTTCAGCATTTGAAAAACATAATAGTGTTTCATTGAAATTGACAATTCAAAAAGCAGAAAAAGAAATTTATTAAGTTGTTTATGTTCTAAATTGACGTTTTTAATGAATATTCAATATTTGTTTTTATATACCAATATTTCATTAGTTGTGAAAACCTGTTTATTAATAAAAAAATGTAACTTCTAAATTAACGCTTTTTCTTAAATTTTCACATTACAAATTTAGAACTCTTAAAAGTACATTTTTCCTAAATTTCAAACATTTTAAATTATTTGGTATAAATCTTAAATTGAGTTTTTAACGGTGATTTCAGCACTTTTGAAAAAATAATGTGTTTCATGAAATGCTATTTCAAAAAGCAAAAGAAAAGTACAATTATATTAATAGTTTTAGGGTGTCTAAAAGATGACGTATTTTTTAATTGAAATTTAATCATTTGTTTTTTATTATACCAAGATATATTCATTATGTTTTGAAAACCTGTTTCTAATACAAAAATTTAACACTAAAATTACGCTTTGTCTTAAATTTTTCACATTACAAATTTAGACTCTTAAAAGTACATTATTTCCTAAATTTCAACATTGAAAAATTATTTGTAAATCCTTAAAGTTGAGTTATTTTACAAGTACTTTCAAGCATTTGAAAAATAAATTAGTGATTTCATTGAAATGCAATTTCAAAAAGCAGAAAACGATGATTGTATTAATAGTTTTTCGGTGTTTAAAATTGATCGTTTTTTAATGAAATATTCAATATTTGTTTTTATATACCAGATATTTCATTCAAGCCAACGGCTTGTATTTAATTAAAAAATAATACAACTCTCTAAAATTACGTTTTGTCTAAATTTTTACACATTCAAATTTAGAACTCTTAAAAGTACGATTTTTCCTAAATTTCAAAATTGAAATTATTTGTTAAAAACTTTAAATTGAGTTTTTAACAGTATTTTCAGCATTATGAAAAAATAATGTAAATAATGTGAAATGCAATTTCAAAAAAGCAGAAAGTGAAATTTATTAATAGTTTTAGTAATGTTTTAAATTACGTATTTTTAATGAAATTTCAATATTTGTTTTTATATACCAAATATTTCATTAGTTGTGAAAACCTGTTTTAATAAAAAATTTTAAACTTCTAAAACTACGCTTTTGCTTACATTTTCACATTACAAATTAAGACTCTAAGTCCGATTTTCATCCCTAAATTTCAACATTTGAAATTATTTGGTAATCTTAAAATTGAGTTTTTTTAACACTATTTTCAGCATTTGAAAAAATAATGGTGTTTCATTGAAATGCATTTCAAAAGCTGAAAAGTGAATTTATTAATGTTTTAGATGTCTTAAATTTACGTATTGTGTAATGAATTTTTAATATTTGTTTTTATATTAAAAATATGACAAAGAAGTTTTTGAAAAACCTGTTTTAATTAAAAATATTTAACTTCTAAAATTACGCTTTTTCTAAATTTTCACATTAAAAATTTCGAATTTCTCTTAAAAGTACGATTTTTCCTAAATTTCAACATTTGAAATTATTTGATAAATCTTAAAATTGAGTTTTTAACGGTATTTTCAGCATTTGAAAAAATAATATGTTTCATTGAAATGCGAATTTACAAAAACGCAAGAAAAGAGAATCTTATTAATAATATTTTCTACGGTGTCTTAAATTTGACGTTTTTTAATGAAATTTCAATATTTGTTTTTATATACAAATATTTCATTAGTGTGAAAACTGTTTTAATAAAAAATTTTAACTTTAAAAATTACTGCTTTTTCTTAAATTTTTACATTACAAATTAAGAAGACCTCTTAAAAGTACGATTTTTCCTAAACTTTAACATTTGTAACATTATTTGTTAATTTCTTTTAAAATTGAGCAGTTTTTAAATGAAATCAGCATTTAAAAAAAATAATTGTTCTCATTGAAATAGCAATTATCAAAAAGCAGAAAAAGTGAATTTATTATTAAAAGTTTTAGGTGTATTAAATTGACGTTTACTTTAATGAAATCTTCCAATATTTGATTATTATATAGCCAGAATATTTCATTAGTCTGTGGAAAAGCCTATTTTAATAAAAAAATTAAAAACTACTTTAAAAATTACGCTTTTTCTTAAATTTTCACATTACAAATTTAGAACTCTTAAAAGTACGATTTTTCCTAAATTTCAACATTTGAAATTATTTGGTACATTCCTTTAAAAATTGAGTTGTTTAACGGTATTTCAGCAATTTGAAAAAACTTACATGTTGTCTTCATTGAAATGCAATTTCAAAAAGCAGAAGAAAAGAGATTTATTAATTGTTTTATTGTCTTTTAAATTGAACGTTTTTTTAATGAAATCTTCAAATTTGTTTTTAATATACCAAATATTTCATTAGTTGTTGAAAACACTGTTTTAATAAAAAAAATTTAACACTGTCTAAAAATTACGCTTCTTCTTAAATTGTCACATATACAAATTTAGAACTCTTAAAAAGTACGAATTTTTCCTAAAATTTTCAACATTTTTGAAATTTTATGGTAAATCTTAAAATTGAGTTTTTTAACGGTAATTTTCAGCATTAAAAAATACTGTGGTTCATTTGAAATGCTATTTAAAAAAGCAGAAAAGTAATTATTATAGTTTTAGGGTGTCAAAATTGACGTTTTAATGAATTTTCAATATTTGTTTTATATACCAAATATTTCATTAGTTGGGAAACCTGTTTTAATAAAAAAATTAACTTCATAAATACGCTTTTCTTTATTTTCACAGTTACAGCCTGTTAGAACTCTTAAAGTACGACTAATCTTTCTAAACTTTCAACATTTGAAATTAATTGTTAAATCTTAAAGTTGAGTTTGTTTAAACAGTACTTCCAGCTTTGAAAAATACTGTGTTCATTGACAATGCAATTTCAAAAAGCAGAAAAGTGAATTTATTAATAGTTTTAGGTGTCTTAAATTGACGTTTTTTAATGAAATTTCAATATTTGTTTTTATATACCAAATATTTCATTAGTTGTGAAAACCTGTTTCAATAAAAAATTATAACTTCTAAAATTACGCTTTTTCTTAAATTTTCACATTACAAATTTAGAACTCTTAAAAGTACGATTTTTCCTAAATTTTAACATTTGAAATTATTTGGTAAATCTTAAAATTGAGTTTTTAACGGTATTTTCAGCATTTGAAAAAATAATGTGTTTCATTGAAATGCAATTTCAAAAAGCAGAAAAGCGAATTTATTAATAGTTTTAGGTGTCTTAAATTGACGTTTTTTAATGAAATTTCAATATTTGTTTTTATATACCAAATATTTAATTAATTGTGGTGAAAACCTGTTTAATAAAAAAATTTAACTACTAAAATTTCGCTTTTGCTTTAAATTTTCACTTTATAAATTAAGAACACTTTAACGACTACGATTTTCCTAAATTACAACATTTGAAATTATTTGGTAAATCTTAAAATTGAGTTTTTAACGGTATTTTCAGCATTTGAAAAAATAATGTGTTTCATTGAAATGCAATTTCAAAAAGCAGGTAAAGCTTATACTATTAAGAGGTTTTTGATGCTTTTAAAATTTACGATTTTTTTGATGAAGGTTTTAATATTTGTTTTTATATACAAAATATTTCATAAGGTATTGAAAACCTGTTTTAATAAAAATTATTTTAAGCTTCTAAAATTACGCTTTTTTAATTTTTCACATTACAAATTTGAACATCTTAAAAGTACGATTTTCCTAAATTTTCACATTTGAAATTATCTTGGTTAATCTGTAAATTGAGTATCTTTTAACGGTATTTTATAGCATTTTTGAAAAAATAATAGTGTTTACATTGAAATGCAATTCAAAAAGCAGAAAAGAGAATTTATTAAACTTTTAGGTGCTTAAATTGACGTTTCTTTAATGGAAATTTCAATATTTGTTTTTTATCTATTACCAATATCTTCGATCTAGATTGTGAAAACCGGTTTTAATAAAAAATCTTTAACTTTTAAAAATTACGATTTTTCCTTAATTTCAACATTTGAAATTATTTGGTAAATTGGTAAAAGTACGATTTTTCCTAAATTTCAACATTTGAAATTATTTGGTAAATCTTAAAATTGAGTTTTTAACGGTATTTTCAGCATTTGAAAAAATAATGTGTTTCATTGAATGCCAATTTCAAAAAAGCAGAAAAGTGATTTATTTATAGTTTTAGTGTATTAAATTGAACGTTTTATAATGAAAAGTTCAATATTTGTTGTTTATTTACCAAATAATTTTCAATGTTGAAATTTAGGAACATAAAAAATTTAACTTTAAAACTTACGCTTTTTCTTAAATTTTACATTACAAATTATAGAACTCTAAAAGTTACGTTTTCCTAAATTTCCAACATTTGAAATTATTTAGGATAATTCTTAAATTGAGTTTTTAACGAGTATTTTCAGCATTTGAAAAAAAAATGTGTTTCATCTTGAAATAGCAACTTTTCCAAAAGCAGAAGAGGAAGTTTATTAATTGTTCTTAGGCTGTTCTTAAATTGAACGTTTTTTAATGAAATTTCAATATTTGTTTTTATATACCAAATATTTTATTAGTTGTGAAAACCTGTTTTAATAAAAAATTTTAACTTCTAAAATTACGCTTTTTCTTAACATCTTTCTCATTTACGAATTTAGAACTCATTAAAAGTCACGATTTTAATTAAAATTTTCAACACTTTGAAATATTTAGGTACAATCTTAAAATGAGTTTTTAAAGGGTATTTTCAGGCATTTGAAAAAATAATGATGTTTCAATTGAATGCAATTTTCAAAACGAGCTGAAAAGCTTGAATTTATGTAAAGTTAATATTGTTGGGGACGGAATTTATTTCAAAGAAATATTTAAAATTTGTTTTATTATACCAAATATTCATAGTTTTGAAAACCTGTTTTAAAAAAAAATTAAATCTTAAAATATCACGCTCTTTTTCTTAAACTTTTTACATTACAATTTAACGAAACTCGGTAAAAGTACGATTTTCCAAAATTTTCAACATTTGAAATATTTGGTTAATCTTAAAAATGAGTTTTTTAACGGTAATTTTCAGCATTTGAAAGATAATGTAGTCTTTCAATTTGAAATTGCCAATTTTTAAAAAAGCAGAAAAGAGAATTTATTAATTGTTTTAGGTGTCTTAATTGACGTTTTTTATGAAATTTTCAATATTTGTTTTTATATAACCAAATATTTATTTCATTGATTGTGAAAACCTGTTGTTTCAATTAAAAATTTTAACTTCTAAAATTACGCTTTTGCTTAAATTTTCACATTACAAATTTAGAACTCTTAAAAGTACGATTTTTCCTAAATTTCAACATTTGAAATTATTTGGTAATTCTTAAAATTGAGTTTTTAACGAGATTTTCAGCATTTGAAATAATAATGTGTTTATTGAATGCAATTTCAAAAAAGCGAAAGGAATTATTAATAGTTTTAGTGTCAAATTGACGTTTTTACTGAATTTCAATACTTTGTTTTTATATACCAATATTTCATTAGTTGTGAAAACCTGTTTTAATAAAAAAATTTAACTTCTAAAATTACGCTTTTTCTTAATTTTCACATAAAATTTAGAACTCTAAAAGTACGATTTTTCCTTAAATTCTAACATTTGAATTAATCTTGCGTAACTCTTAAAAATTGGTCTTATTAACGAGTATTTTTCCAGCATTTTGAAAATATGTGCTTTCATTGAAATTCTGCTATTTCAAAAGCAGAAAAAGTGATTCTATGTTTTAGGTGTCTTAAATAACGTTTTTTAATGAAATTTTATATTTTGTTTTATATACCATTTCATTAGTTGTGACAAAACTGTCTTTATAAAAAATTTTTAACTTCTAAAATACGCTTTTTAAATTTTCACATTACAAACTC
>JABUQX010119697.1:25000-30000 GCA_015478945.1 Trachelipus rathkii | reverse complement strand
GTTAATGTTGAAGTGCAATTTTTTGGATAATATGATATGATTTTGGAATACCACAAAATCCGTAAAAAAACTTCAAATAATTTTTTAAAACCCATTTTTGTAAATAAATGTTTTTATAATGTGATCACCTAGGCGAAGGATGAGGGGGAATTGAATAAAAGTTGTAGAATCAGACTGCCACCGTGGCATTGAGACAGCAGGAAAAGGAATTAGAAATAATATTATGGAGGTAAAAGTGAATATCAATCAGCCTGTGACCGCAGTAACAGGTTTGACTGTCTTCCAGATGGGAGGATCATGAGTGCTAATGGTTAATGTGAGTTTATCAAGGGAAGACTGACACATTGGCTAATGGAGACTTCTATGACACGCCAACCTAGATTAGGAGCTTTTCAAAGTTAAGAACTAGAAGAATAAACGAATGAGAGCTATGTTATCCAGGTGCCAGAGAGTGATATCGTGGATAGGATATAGTAGATAGAGAGATTGATTCTACAAATTTTGATTCAGATGTGATTGTGGAGAGTTACAAATGATATAGACATAGAAGGACAGAAGAATTAATAGCAGATTATAGGATATTGAAAATTAGAGATGAAAGCTAGGTGGAAGAAGGGCACATTTTCTGGGATTTTACTAGGTTAGGGCAGGTCAGGAAGTTGAGTTGGGCTTAGGTTTAAAATTTCAAAGGACTGGTATTAAAACGTCAAATGGATAATATAGGATTTTGATTGGTGAGAGAGTTTTCTGATAGGATCTTTTTGCCAGCGGATGGAGTTCACTTGAGTCGTAAAGTGTTGGCTTTCAGCACCAGTTGGGAGGACTGTTTAGCAAAAAAACTAAGTAAGTGGGGTGAATGGGCTAAAATCGGATACAAATAATAGCAATGGTAACGGTTTTAAATAGTGTTATAATAAATAAAACTAGTTGTTATAGACTCAAATTAAGGAAGATACAAAAAAATAGCAGCATTTAAATATTAAAATGACTTTTACACAAATGCTCATACCCTTAGAAAAAAAAGAAGAGCTGATTAGTTATACCATAAATGAGAATCTGGACATTATTCATAACTGAAGCATGGGTTAATGAAGAATTATATGAGGACTCCGTTCAGGAATATTGAAATAGACGGTATTCACTTTATTTATGCCACGTACAGGAAAAAAGGTGGGTGTGCACTTTATATTAAAAGCCAATATTCAATCTGTATTAATGACTTACTTAAAAACTAATCATGATATGAATCGTATGGGGAGAAATCCTTAGTTCAAAAAAATTCATATAGAAGAATAGGGCATTTTTAAGCCTCCTGACAGATCAAAAATCAGCTCCGAAATTGTTAAAAAGAAATTGATACAGCATGCCACCAGTAAAGAAAAAGATAGTCATAATGGGTGATTTTAATTTTCTGCATTCAATGGATTCCATTGTCTAATACGACCATTAGTAGTTTCAGTATTTATAAATGTCCTAGATAACTTTTTGAGCAGATTTCCATGAACCCACAAGACCACGATGCACTATTAGACTTATTTATAAACTAACGATGAAAGTATGGTGCAGGTGTAGAGTTAGAGAATTTATGGAGCTCAGTGAACCAATAATATAATTAGATTATATAAATGTGATATCTGGCCCAAATTGCAATTAAATAAGGAAAGGATCCTTAGATTTCCGAAAATGGTATTTACCAAAATACTGCAGAAAGCTTAGTATAACTACTGAGAAAAGATTTAAAGACCAAAACTGTTTATCATGTGGGAACATTTTAAGCAAATTTTAATTAATATTCAGTCAGTATGTTTTAAAAGATTAAACCCATTAGTGCCAAAGAGAAAACCTGTTTGTTGGAATAGAGAGATAAGAGATAAAATTAATGAAAAACGAGTTTAGATGTTTTAAAATATTCAAGTGTAGTAAGGGAGAATGATTTAGAAAATTATAGGAAAAATAGAAAACGAACTTAACATCAATAAGAAAGGCCAAAAGAGAGGTACGAAATTAATTTAGCAGAATAAATGAGAATTTGATTTAATGAGCAGATTTCGCCTTTAACACGTAAGAATAGGACAATTGTCCAATTAAAATTGATAAAAATTTAGTGAGTTCAGATAAGAGTTGATTCAACATTTTCAAGCTATTTGCTTCAGGTTACTGAGAAGATTAATTAATAGTTTGGAGCACTAATAGTTCTGTATGCAAATGTAACAAATAGACTTACGGAATTGAATTTGACGTAAAAGTATTAAACGGTTTATTAGCGACCATATTATCCCAGTAAAAGCTGCAGGCCTGAGGGATATATGGTATAGAATTCTGAAAGAGGTAGTATCCAGCATTGCAAAGGCACTGTATTGATTTTTAACGATCTATATATTTAGTGAAGACCAGATGACTGGAAAAACAGCATATGTTGGCTATTACAGAAGTAGTAAAGAAGATTGGAAAATTATAGGCAGTAGCTAACATCTCTGGTTGTAAAGGTCCTGGAAAAGTTACTGAAAGGTCATCTAGAGAAATATTTAGAAGATAACAAGTATGTATAATCCCAGCACGGTTCAAGAAAGGGTCATAGTCATTGTCAGACAAACCTATTTAGAATTTTATGGAATACATTACTGACCATTTTGACGAGGAGATCCAGTGATATTGTAATTTAGACTTTAGTAAAGCTTTGATAAGGTTCCCCACATAAGGCTGATGAAAAAGTTATTGCAATGTTGTATAGTGAGTGGTACATGTGATTAAAGGGACTTCGAAATAGAAACACGTGTAAACTAAATCGGAATAAATCATCATGGAAATAGTGAAGAGTGGTGTCCCACAAGTTCAGTGCTGTGGCCACTATTGTTCCTCATATTATAAATGATTTAGACCAGGAACTTAAATGCCAAGGGTCTCTAAGTTTTGCAATGATACTAATGCCACCTCAGTTGAGAATAGTGAAGATGCATAAAGATCAAAATGATCTCGATAAACTTCTTGGGTGGGCAGAGTGGCAAATGAATTTTAATATAAAAAGTTTAAGGTCTACACCTAGGTTACTCAAATAAAAGTTTAACTACGATATGAATGGGAGTGGCTGATTCTGTTGACAAAGAAAAAGATTGTGGATATTAAGCAGTAATTTGAAAGTAGCTAATCAAAGTTTGGAAGCTAGAAATAAAGCTTATAAGATGGGCATAAAAAATCGCAATGTTGTTTACAAAGCAAGGAAGTAATAAAGAAACTGTATAATAGTATTTAGAGCCTATAGAGTTATGTGCACAAATTTGGGCCCCTTATTTAAAAAAGACTTAGATTTGCTAGAGAGAGTGCAACGTTAGAGCAACAAGAATGATTTCTGGGTTGAGGGTAAGAGCTATGAGGAGTTAATTAAGGAATGTTTTCTGTAGAAAGGCATTTCTCAGAGGGACATGATACAAGTCTATAAAAATATTTACATCTATTGATAAATATAGAGGACCAATAATTTTTTCATAGTAGAACATGGCAGGTGACCAGCGGGCATAATAAGAAAAATTTAAGAAGAAAGCAATCCATCTTGATATAAGAAAGCATGCATTCAGTAATAGGGTTGTTAAATTTTGGAATAGTCTGCCAGAGGAGGTTGTTGAGTGTGACTCGATTGCAACATTTAAGAAAACGGTTAGATTCGTTTATGGATGGGTTGGGTATCATATAATATATTGACGAAGCCAAATTGGCGGGTTTTTAGTTTTAGCAGTTATTGTTAGATGGCATGTGTGACCATAACTTAGTTATTAATGCATGTGGATGGTTTGGGTCAATTATATATCATTAGTTTTACTAAGCCAAATTGGGGGTGATTGTAGTTACAACAAATTGACAAGCCTAGGTGCTTTGTGAATTTGCCATGAGCATGTTTGGTTAGTGGGTTGACTGGGACAGTCTCGATAGGCCCATGTGGCTTTTTACTGTCTCTATATTCCTAATGTCCTAATACTATGTATGTGAACTCAAGTCACCAATACTAAATAATTACCTACATAATTACCAACATTTCTGTAAATTTTATGTTTACAGTTTCAATATAGTAGGAGTATTGAGTGACTGGACAGAACTAAATAATTACCTATTTGACTATTTTTAATGCATTTCAGTATATTTTTGCTACGATTTCAATACAGTAGGAATAAGTGTTCCACTGAGCTAAAAAATTTCTTGTAGCTATATTTCATGATAGTCACTGGTGGCTCCAACAAAGTAATTCTATATAGGCCTATTATTCAATATTATTACCTTGCCTATTAGCAGATCATAAAACTCTCTTCTTATGTCAGTAATTATCATTTTTAGGTTGCACTAAGCTCCGTGATGAAAAGTTTCAATGATGTACAAATAAAATCAAATATTTTGTCAAAACTAATGTTCTACTTAAAAATCGAATAACATATATATAAGTAATTACGTCAATTTATCAATTTATTATTATAATTATTATTAAACTTAATAATGATGAAAAGCGCCAATTTATAAACATTCAATTCTTCTACCTTTTCATTATTTTGGATTGCTACCTTTCCTTATTACATTAGCTGCGTTTCCAGAAGCCCGATTGCAGCCCGGGCGGGCACACATCGCACATGCATCGTTTCCAGAGCCCGTGTTGCGCACTCTACGGCACGTAAAACGGCACTTAGATCAGGCGCCGCCCTTGTAATCCTCGATTTCGAATTATAAACGGCGGCATGCCACGGGAAAATACTTTTGTTTACAAACAAATCTTTTTACAAAACATGTGTCGGAAAAGCTTTACCAAAATTTTTTAATATTTTAGTTAACTTTTATATTAAGAGGCTAAGAGCTGCGTTTCCAGAAGCCCGAGTACAGCCCGTGTGCAAAATCGACTCGGAAACTCTTCGAATTGAAAAAATTACATTAACCAATTAGAGAAAAGGAAATTTGAGTACCTGGAAACGGCCGAGCGCGCCCGTCGGATCAGCTGACAATTGTAAACAATACTCTTATACATT
>JABUQX010119697.1:12500-20000 GCA_015478945.1 Trachelipus rathkii | reverse complement strand
TCAATATCGGCTCTTGTTGATGGGCGACTTCTTCTTCCTTTTCTGTCCATAGTGTTCCTCAGGGTGCTGTCTTATCTCCTACTTTATCCTACTTTTCATTAATATCTTCTCACCTGCACATCTAAACTTATTCACTTTCATATGCCGATGACCGACCCTTCATCTTCAAGCTCATTTCAATCTGCTCCCCTCTGTTTACTTTCTAGAATTCCTCTCGTCTTAATCTTTCCTATTTCTATTCTCCGCTCAATCTTGGAAGAATTTCCCGGTGGGGTCTCCTCAACCTTGTGAAATTCAATTCTTAAAAAACTCAACTCTCCCTTCTAAACCCTTCTAACTTTCCTATCTGCTTCGACGATCATCTCAGTCAACCTCTCGTGCAATATAAAACATCCTTGGCACTTAACATAAACAATAAAAAAAATGTCTTGGAACCTCACATCACAAACGGTTGCTAATGGCGCTCAAAGAAGACTGGAGTTCTGTAAGGACGCGAGACTTTTTTTTTCCTCTCCACAGTTTACTCCAGTTTATACAAGCCTCATCCCCTGTTATGATACTGCTCCTATATCTGGGGGCCTCAGATTTCACCGGCGTCTGGATAGTCGAGTCAAAGGCAAAAAGACTTATGAAACTGTCCGTTTCTTATCGTAGTTCACTGCACCCTTCTATCCTTTGCGCCCGATGTGTCTTTATCTCTTTCTATAGTACCGTAGCGCAAGTGCTGAGGAGTTCCACTCGCCTGCCAGCTCCTTTAAGACGCCCGCGTAGCACAAGGGGCGCTGTGTCGGCACACATGAGTTTTGTGTTGATATTAGCAACTCCAGACTAGTTCGCTGGGTGCCTCCGTCTTTCCTGCCCCTCCTTGTTCTGTGGGAATTCTCTTCCATTCTTCTGTGTTTCGCTACTCAATTTAATCTCCCTCATTAAAGCCCGCGTCTTCTCATCTGGCCCGTGATTTGCTTAAGGGGACGTTCGCGCTAGCAAACACTATTATTATTTTATTTGGATAAATTACACACTATTCGAAAGAGAAAAGATTGCTTTACAATATTTATTTGAATAACATATGCAAAAAGGCGTTTAGAATTTCTGTAATTTCTTCCCAAATATTATGAATCAGCATTTTTATCAGCAATTTTTTTAACAGTGAATTTCTGCTGAACTACAAAAAGATTTTTTCAAGCGGATTTCACTTAAATACTTGCCATACAGATCTTTTTTTATAAAATAACTTGCAAATATTAGCAATATATCGATCGAATTTTTTTATAAGTACGATTTTTGCTAAATCTCAACATTTTTTTTTCTTCATAAAATTTTAAAAGTTAGAGAAATATACCAAAAGTTTTAATTGCATGACAGCATAGCATCAAAAGTTAGTTCAATGTATACAAAAATTGAAAACAAATAAAAGAAAAGTATAAAAAGACGTTGAATTTTTTGTTATAACCCGAAATAGCAGCTCAATGTAAAAAAAGTTTTTTTTAAGTAAAAATAGCAAAGAAGTTGAACCTGTGAGCAGTGCCAAAAACCGTTGGCTTATACAAACAAACTTATATAATGAAAAAAACATGGGTATCTCGCCAATTTTTACAAGTTGTAAAAATTTAATTCTAATCAGATGAATAGTAAAAAAGTTATATGCTATCAATTATTTGAATTTTTCTTTTTTTTCTTTTTTTTTTGCAATAAAAAGAAAAATTGTAATAATTTTTTATTACATATCCTATTAATACGAAACTTTCAGAGCAATGTAGACATAGAAAGAGGCACATATGTGTTAAGGAAATTTTTTTGTAATACCAAACGCTTTGCCGCGTTCATGGGAAAATAATAAAATTTTTAAAAGTTTTCCCGCAAATAGCAGAAAAACCATTGGGCGTACAGAAAATTTATCTAAATAAAAGATGTGAATATCGTCGAGTTATAAATGCCATAAAAATTTCATTCTTATCAGATGAATAATAAAAATGTTGCATGATACCAATAATTAAAAAAAAATTTTCGGCAACTCAAAAATAAAAAAACATGAAAACTTAATTATTATTTACACGATCAGTTTGAAATTTGCAGAGCGTATATAATTGGGGAAGGTAGACATTTTTTGTTTAGAGAAAATTTTTGTATGCCCAACAGATTTGTCGCTGCTCATGGGAAACATTTCAAAGTTTTCAAAAGTTTTCTCGTGATCAGCGGCAAAACTGTTGGGCATACCAAATATTAATTTTAAATAGAATATGTATATCTTGTAGAGGTACACAAGCTGTGAAAATTTCATTGCAATCGAGTAAATATTAAAAAAAGTTACACGCCACCTGTTCTATTTATTTAAACAAAAAATTTTTTTTGCTACTAAAAATATTTATGATAATTTTTTTATTTTTGTCAAGCAATTACGAAACTTTCAGATCATATACTACTAGCAAGATTACATTTTTGTTTAGAAAATTTTTGTAAACTCAAAGGTTTGCCGCTGCATATGGGGAAACTTTTGAAAATTTAGAAATTTTTCCATGCACAGAGGCAAATCCGTTCTCCATACAAAAAATTTATTTAAACAAAAATTATGTATCTTCCCCAACTATACTTACTCCGAAAGTTTCGTGCTGATCGCATGAATAATAAAAAGGTTATCGTGATTTTTCATTTATGACATATCAAAATTGAAAACCCCCCCATATCCCCCTGTATATTGTGAATAAAATATTTTTTGCATGTTGAAAATAACCAGACCATTCGATAAGAGCATTAAATCTACCACTAGAAAGTTAATACCTTGAAAATCATAGTAGAATTGATTATTACTACCCCTCAAATTAGATACCCCAACGCCAACGTCCCCTTTAATTGATAGTTTTGTTATTTAACAGCCCCCTCCTTGAAATAGGCTTTGCCCGTGAGCGGTGGTATGTCTGTAAAAAAAAAAAAAAAAAAAAAAAAAAAAAATATAAATATATAATATATATATAATATATATATATATTATAATATAATATATATTAAATATATAATATATATTTATAATTATTTATAATAATAATCTCTTAAAATATACAATAATAACTTTATAATATTCAATATATACATATATATATATATATAATATAATATATAATATTATATATATTATATAATATTATATTATATATTATATATTATATATATATAGATATATATATATATATATATATATAATATTATATATAAAATATATATAATATATATATATTATATATAATATAATATATATATATATATATATATATATATATATAATATTTATATATATATATATATATATATATAATTATATAATATAATAATAATATATATATATATATATATATATATATATATATATATAAATATTATATATATATATATATAAATTATATAATATAATATATATATATATATATATATATATATATTATATATATATATATATATATATTATATCATATAATATTATATATATAATATATATATATATTATATATATAATTATATAGTATGAATAGATATATATATATATTAATATATTATTATATATATATAATATAATATAATATAATATTTATATATATAATATATATATATATTAATATAATATTATCATATAATATATATATATAAATAATATATATATATATATAACTTTTACACTGGTTTTTAAACATATACCAAGTTGCAAGCTTCAAGTTCTAACTTATTAAGGTAAAAAAAAAATGCTTTGTTCCTATTCATAGCTGCTATAGGCGCAAAGAATTGGCTGTGCGCCTTTGCTTAGTCCGCCTTTTAAAAATTGTTGCGCCTATGCGCCTTTGCGCCTACGAATTGATAGTGCGCCATAGGCGCATAGGCGCAACTTGGAGGCGCACAGCTCTGATATATATATAATATATATATATATACTATATATATATTAATTATATATATATATATATTATATATATATATATATATATATATATACTATATATATATATATAGTATATATACAGGCCCTCTTAACCATATCCATTCCGCCAGCCAAAAAAATATTCACCTAAAGCAAATGTAAAATTTATATAAAATAACTATATATATATATATATATTATATATATATATATATATAATATATAATATATATATTATATAAAATATAATAATATATATATATAATATATTATATTAATATTATATAAATATACATAACCATATATATATATATATAAATATATAAATATATATATATATATATAAGATATTAAATAATATAATAAATATTATATATATATAGAAATATATAATATATATATATATACATATATAATATATATATATATATATATATATAATATATAATAATATGTAATATATATATATATACTAACTATTATATATATATATATATAGTTTTTGTTCGTTTTCTGCGTCGTCCTGCCGCATTTTCTAAGCCACCAAGGGCCGCCCCATATCTGCCCCCCTAGCATTTGCCAGTTGCCTACCGGATTAAGAGGCCCTGTCGTAACTAATATATACTATATAATATATTATAATATATTATATATCTATATATATACTATATGATTTATAATACTATCTATATATTATACTACTATACTAATATATATAACTATACTATATATAATATATTAACTATATTATCAGCACTGGCGTTGCGCGCTTATTGCGCACTATCAATTGTAAGCGCAAAGGCCATAGGACGCAAGCAATTTCTTAAAAAAGGCGGACTAACAAAGCGCCACAGCCAAAATTCTATCTGCGCCATAGCCGCGCCCTTCACTGAACAGGAACAAAGCATTTTTTTCTCTTACCCTTAAAAGTTCTAGAACTTAGAAGCGTGGCAAACTTATATCATTCTAAAAACCAGTGTAAAACTTATATATATACCTATATATATAATATATATATATACGATCTATCATATATATATATATAGATTAAGATATATATATAACTATATTATATATAATATATATATATATATAATATATATATATATTATAATATTAGACCTAAAATATATACTAGTCAGTACGCCATTAACTACAAAAAAATTGGGCAAAACAGGGTCTCTGAAAATTCCGAACTCTTCAGCGCTCTGCTGAACCTCCTGGGGAAAACATGGACCACAAGGACATGAGGAGGAAGAGTACGTGTAGCGATTAGTTTACCGTGTTTGAATTACTAAAATTAAGATAAATGTACTTTTCTCCTTATAAAATCACGCTTTTATTATCGCACTAAAGTTTACTTTGCAAATAAATTTTTAGCAAAACAGCCACCGGCCGGTGAAAAGTCACTAGCGCAAAGGCGCAATAGGCCAAAGCGTGAATATTGCTGATGTGAAAAAAAAATAGGGTGCATAGCGCTAGCGCAGCACTAGAGTCCGATCGCGTAGGCGCACTCAAAAAATATAGGCGCCCCAGCTCTGATATATATATATATATATACTAACTAAAATATACACCTATATATACTTATATATATATATACAGGCATACAACTACATTAATTTATACTATATATATATACTATATATATACTCTATATAACATATATATTTAATATATAATATATAGCTAATCCCCTTCGATTTAAAAATAACCTTAATATTTTTCTGAAAAAAAGTTTGCTCAAAAAAAATTTGTACAGTTCAATGAAAAAGTTAAGTTAAAGTAAAGTTTTTAAGAAAATTCTTTAATGGCAAGCTTCTGGCATAATTCAACTTAACTTTTCTGAACTTAAAATTTTTTTGAACTTAGAAAACTTTTTCAGAAAATATTTAACACGCTGATTCCAAATATAGAAAAAACCATATATATATATATTATATATATAATATTATATATATATATATATATATATATAATATATATATATTATTATATATATATATATATATAATAATATAATATAATATATATATATATATAATAATAAAATATATATACTATATATATATAGAAAGGTATAGCACAGGACTCCACATATTTTCTAAAAAAAATTGTAAGTCCAAAATCTATATATCGATATATAATAATAATAAAATAATAACAATAATAATAATAATAATAATAATAATAATAATAATATATTAATAATTAATATAATATAATAATAATAATAATAATAATAATAATAATAAATAATAATTTATAAAATAATAATAGACACTTTTCAAAGTAGTTCCCATAAATATTATGTTTATTTCGAAGAAAACTTAAATTTTTGCAATTTTTTTTTTAATTGTTTAAACTTTTTTCATAATATTTCATATTTTATAAAGTGTATATTAATAGCTAAAGTAAGGAACTTTATCTGACCTATTTTTGTAAAAAAAAAAAAAAAAGTTAAAAATTTACTAATTGTATTTCACTATTCTAATAATAATTTACGAATTTATAATTTCTTTAATTAATTTATTAATTTGCAAAGTCCGAAGTTTGAATGAAATTTTAAATTCGGAGGTTTTAAAAAACGAGAAGCAAACTCCGCTCAAAATTTAATGCAGCGACAAATAGAGATGATTTGCTATGTTATATCAGTATTACATTTTTTCAGCAATTTGATTGACTGAGAAGTGAAACATTAATAATATAATGATAAATGTGCTCGCAATTGATCCGACAAATTTGGAGATTATCATCGGCATGTTATATTTTAAAAAAAAATCATATTTAACTGATCGGCTTATTCAATCGCAATTTATATTATTATATATACTATATTAATATATATAATATATTATATATATATAGATAATTATATATATTATAAATAACATATAATATATAATATATTTAATACTATATATATACCTATATTATATATATATATAATGAAAATGAAAATAATATAATAATGAATTTGAAAAAAGGATTGATTTATTTTTTATCTCATCTGGTCAGCATCTCCTCATCAATAGATGACTGGACGCTTCGCCACTAATATAAATACTATATTTATATATATATATATATATATTTACTATATATAAATATATAATATATAATACATAGATATATATATATATAACTATATATTAATATTATATATATATATATAAAATATAATATATAGATATATATATATATTAATATATATATATATATATATAAATATATATAATTATATATATATAATATATAGTATAATATATATATATATATATATAATATAGACTATGTGACATTCGTGTGTGTGTGTTGTTGTGTGTGTGTGTGCTGTGTTTGTGAATGTATGACGCTTCATGGGAATGTATGCCCCGTAGGATCTTTCCTGCCCGGTATGCATAAGCATAAAACAGCATTCCAACTCATGCCAAATGTAACACTGCTTCATGGGAATGTATGCCCCGTAGGATCTTTCCTGCTCGGCATGCATACACATAAAACAGCATCAAACTGATACTCAATGTACTACTACTCTATATACGTTCATGTTCTGTAGGATTCCTTCCTGCGGTATATGATTCAGATATAGAATG
>JABUQX010119696.1:0-33531 GCA_015478945.1 Trachelipus rathkii | reverse complement strand
TTAAAATTAAAATAAATAATATGCATTCACAAGTACTCCAGATATATTTACAATAAGCAAAGGGTTGACAGTGCAAATTTTTAAGTAAACTTCCAAGTTATTAAAAAGTAACCATTTTTTATGGTGTTTCGTTTTTGATTTTCAATCTCCTAGATGTGTCTTATTTTTATTAGATAGTTTTGACCAATCAAAACTGACTAATAAACAGCATAAACAAAATAAACAAAAAACAAGATTCTAAATTCGCATGTCGCTTGACTCGCATGAAATCAAACATATTTTACAAAATGCTTCTTTTATGTATGAGCTCTCGCTGTCAAGCATACATCGAGTACCTATTACAGTAGAACAATACTGAAACGAGTATAATATAGTCAATGACGAGTGTGTGGCCCATTTGCCCTTTACAAAAATTCTCTCTTCAACCAAAACCAGATTGTAGTTACGTGTATTTATTGCATTAACAATATTAATATATATATAATATTATTTTATATTTATAAATATATCAATATATATAATATCACTAAAAATTATGATAAATATAAATATGTATATGAAACCGTATAATATTGATACTAAAGCTTATAAATAACAAAAAAATTATACTCACTAGGACAATTTATATCTAATGTTCTATTATTCTCAGTTTTATGAACTAATAGAATATAATTGATTTTTATAATGTACTTATAACCTTAAAGTTCTTGAATTATATTGATGATAATCATTAATCGAATGTAGGAGGGGAGCCGCCGCATGTACGGGCTTTTTTTATATATAAGCTTATTTATTATAGTTAAATATATATTTAAATATAGACCCATTAAATTATTACTACATAGTGCTTATCATAGTAGTACTTAATGTTTCCTATCTGAGACGTTAGATTCTCTGCCTAATATAAAGAAGTTTATTATCTTCTAGTTATATAAAATATTACTAAAGAGAATGAATACTATAGTCAGTTACTTTATAAATATAAATCACAGAAATATTCTGCACTTATATATTTTAGTTATATATATTGATTTATAAATCATAATAACCATACTGTAGGATGGGAATAACTACAATTGGTATATTAATTTAACCGGTCGAGTAATATAATTTATTCACGGATTAACGCCCATAGAGCTCACTCACTATACTCCAACCGCACTCATCACACCTTGCCGTGGTGGTCCCCCTATAGACTAAGGGTTAAGGTGACCGGCTCAACATACACCTGCGAGACAGTAAAAGATAGAAGTAAGGCTATAAGCCACACATCGAGAGAGACGAGAAAGCCCCCATTGGGTTTTCGACTTTTTACCCTCCTCTTTTAGTGAAGCAACTCGATTCGCACGTCAGAAAATCCATCTAGAACTTCGCTGGACGCTGTACGCAACCCTCACTAAGCGTGCATTCTCGTCATGTTGGGACTCATCCTTTGGCACAGGTGGGCGCAACCATACCCAATCACATATTATATACCCCGCCATTCACTTTCCCTTATTATGCGACTGTATTCTTAACTCTGTCTCTGTCCTAACCTTATACTCACACTTTCTCTCCCTTCCAAGCAGTTCTTTACTGACTCAATCCGTACTTTTTCTTCTCGGTCTCCAGCTCGTCATTCCAACGACACTCTCCCTCTATCACTTATTATTCTATCCGCTTTTTAGCCCAACGGACTATCCATTCATCTTTTCGACAGAACCAACACCCAATCTCCAATACAAATACTATAGTGTAGGGTATTTTATAATATAGAAAAAAAAAATATAATAAATTATAATATAAATATAAAAATTCTTCAAATAATGAAAATAATAATATTTAGTATTAATATTAATATAACTTATAAACGTACCTACTATTAGTTATATATAGTGATATACATTATATATATATATAATACTCACCTATCATCAACAGACTAGTGATATACCTGTGTTAGTGATATATATATATATTAGATACTTCCATGTGTTAACGTGCTAATTATCCCTTATATAACAGAGGGGGTAACACGGTGTTACATACTAGGAAATCGAACTTTTAATGGCCGCATCCACAAACCAGGCGCCACCACGTTAAGTTTGCCCAGGCCTGTAGTTTTTAATTAAACTGCCCTCCAGGACAGATAAAACCTCCAACTACTAAGCGGAGAACTTTGAATGACTGAGGCTCCTTCTCGCCAATGAGAGTCGCGTGAGTAACCTCCCTACTCGCGGCCATAGTTTAAAAAAATAAAATGTTTATATATATACCAATGCTTTTTATATCTTGGCTCACTATACATATAGCCTTATGAGCGTAGTATACCTACTGATATTATACTATATATATTGTTAGTTATTATATACTATATATATATCACTATAACCTGCAATTTAGTATCTATATAGTATAATAATAATATATAATAATATATATAAACCTAGGATATATATTATAATATATAATAGGTAATATTAAAATGTAAATACCTATGTAGACAGGTAAAGAGCAGGCATTTTATTATAATATTATAGATTGCAGTACCTTATTTTTAAATTGTAATATTTATAAGTGTATTTTTAGAGCGTTAGTGACGAAAAAAAATCTGAGTGAGAGTTGCTTATTCGTTCAGGTTCTCTCTGTCGAATACATCTGTATCTTCTATTTTAATCAAATAAAGAGCGATATCGTAAGAAATTCATTTGGCCAGCTCTAGAACGTCCATTCCTATCTTTTTCTCTGGCTCCATTTGTTTGTATTTTATGGGAAATTGAATAGAAAACCGGTTTTTACAATTTTTTAACAAAAGTTAGTCTCCTTTGTCTAAATTACTTGAAATGTCGGTTCTATATATAAGGGTGTGAGAGTACTCACCTCTCACTCCTTATTGCTTTTTTCTTATACCATCAGAACTTTTTTCTTTATAAACCAGTAATTATATTTTTCAAGGAGTGACTATTTGAGTATTCTCCCCAGTTTCATATGAGGGAATCGAGTTTTAGAAGGGAAATTTTTTATAAGGCGATAATAAGTCAGACTATTTTTACACGACTGAAAAAGATGGGTTCAGGTAAGCTATCGATCCCATTGGCTTGAAGAGTCGTGAGCATACTATTTTTTTTTTAAAGTTTCATGGTTCTAATAATAATAATTAGGCTTCTGCGTGTGGAAAATTTAAATAAAAAATTCTTCAAGAATACCAGAACAAACGACGATACATATGAAAAAAAAAGTCTATCTATTTAAAGATGGTGTAATTGATTTAATTGTAATTAAACTATTTCGTTATAAATGACATATGATTAAATCATACTGAAAAATCGTCTTAATACTAATATTCAGGTAACTATTTACTTTTTAGGTACTGTGGCAGCAGATATCAACAACAAGACAAAATTTTTTATGGCTATTTATAATGCCACAGTATAATAAGAAAGGATTCTAAAGTGACATTACTCTGGTCATAAATAACTTTTCTTAAATTTATCATCGGATATATGTTGAACCAAACTTAAAGGGAAAAATTCTACTTCGATAGGCGCCTTTGTGGATGAACTCCTAAAAACGTCTCTCGATTTTAAGACATCGTGAGATTCCTCCGTCTCGAATATACCTTTGTATTTAAAAAAAAAAAAAAACTTAGAGGATTGAAGATAGTTTTGATATAATGTTTTGAAATAAAGACATAAAATTTGGAATTAAACATCTATGCTAATATGATTAAGCATATGGCCCAATTAATTGTTATTAAAATAACTCTAAAAAAAATATATTTTAAAAAATATACAAGTAAAATTATAAAATCTTTAATGCTGTACTTTTTCCCAATTAATCGAAAGTCAAATTTCTCTTTTTACTGAAAAATTATTCCTCTAACATAATCAAATTTTTGGAGTGAGGTAAAGTAACATCGATTAAATTTATTCGGTGCCTTACACAAAGCGAGTAGAAGTTCTCACTTTATTCGAAGATCATTATCTAAGGACCAGCTACCACTGTGCCCGCTGCTCTCTAGACTCGGAGACTACGCTAGGAACTATAAACGTATGTAAGTATTTATATAACGTTCATTTTAGTCACCAGATTATACTTATATACATAACCGATGCTACTACAGAATACTTATCCAATCGCTATAGTAGCATACCCGGAGTCATTCGTCAATCTACGCATATGGATATACTATATGTCACGTATCACTCTACTTATATATATTAATATATATTATGGTCACGTATCCAGCTAATCGACGCGTTTTCAACTGAGTGGTATCAGGATTAGCTCCAGTAGTATTAACTATCGTACTATTTAACATAGTTACCTACTGACTTCACCTCATACGCCTACCTCCTTATGTTACACATAAGTATCTACATATATTACACTCCTCATTCATATATCTGTATATATTATAAATAGTATCAATAATATATAAAGCACGGTCTACGCACTCATCAATTGTTACTTATTTACATAGTTATATTACTAATTATTAATATTCAGTATAATTATAATTAATAAACATGATAATTGTAATCAACGAATCTTACCTTTAGGATCACTACCGTGTCCTATAGAACTATAATCAATACTACTAACTATATATGATAGATCCACAAAGTCTGAACGACTAGAATATCACTAGTATACTAATAGATATGTTATAATCTCGATAAAACCCGCAAAACACATATAAGCCGGTCAGATAAGTAGATAAATAAAATCCACACTAGTGAATAAACTCTACTTATTATCCCTTATGGAACTATATAACTATAATAAGTAATATAAATAATGATATATATATATATAATAATATATATAATCATGCACCTGGAAATAGAAAAGTAGTAGAAGAATATGACACAAGTCGGCTCATGTCTATTATCCGCCTCCAATTAAGCTTAAGTCAATTTTTTTTCATAACTTACGTTTTCGAACAACGTGACAAGAGAGCGCAGGTGCCAGAAGCATGATTTTTTTTTTTATCAATACAAAGTGAAATAAATTATAAATATAAAAATAAAGGTTAAAGTCTACAGCGTATGTCACACAACGAAAGTTAAAGTAATAAACTAATTATTTTGAGAAATTTTATTTTTTACTTGTTTTTGTACAATAAACAAAAGAAGAATAATATTAATTTTAGTCAACAGTTTGGCTGGGAGCACGCTGTAGCCCGCGTGCGGTCTGCACTGAATTCGCGGTATCATGTATCCCACCCTATGGTATTGTTTAAATAAAAAAAAAGTGAACATGGCATCTACATTCATAATTACAAACTTTAGGCAGATAATCATGAATACCACACTATGGTATTTGTTTAATTAAAAAAGCAAAGCGTACATGGCGTCTACATTCATAGTTACAAACTTTAGGTACATAAATCAAATTTAAACTGAAATGAATTGTCGTAATTTTTGTTAGCTTAGGTGTGAAGCCCCCCCAAAAATATAAATTTCATTTTAGTTTTATTATTAAATATTTTAAAATTTTAATAAGAGTTTTATTTGACTTTTCATGTTTTTGGATTCATGCAATAGATATGTATATGGAGGTGGATGCAGATAACAGACATGATCCACAAGTCGAAAAGAAACCCAAGCCTTACTGTCCCCTTTAATATATATATATATATATATATATATATATATATATTATATATATATATATAGTATTATAGTAGTATATATAATATATATATATATTATATATATATATATAATATATATATATATATATATAAATTAATATATATATATATTATAATATATATATAATATATATATAATATATATATATATATATTATATATATATATATATATACATATATATAATATATATAGTATATTATATATATAAATTACATATATATATATATATATTATATATATAATAATACTATATATAGTATATATATATATATATATATATATATATATATATATATATATATATATATATATATATATACTATTTATAAGTGGGTGACTCCAGGAGCGAAAAATCAATAATTAATGTATCGTTATTTTAATAATTTTAGCGTAAATACATTTAAATTTTTGGGGTAACCTAACCTAACTACCGTCAAACCCTAATCAAACCATAACCTAACGTAACCTAACTCCAAACTTAACCCTTAAATTAACCTAACTCCTCATTCGATTAACAGGAGTCATACCACTTAAGTAAATGTTCCAGTTCCCCATAGACTGAGCGCACTACGACTGTACAGCCCTGATAATACTCTCCTGTCCCACGCTATGTAAATCTCCACCCTCAACGGCTCGCTCGCCAACTCGCCAGTATGATATAGAGCCGCACAGATAACTACTACTCATTAATTAATTCAGTCGTATTATAATATATAGCATACGTACGTAGGAATATATATACTATATACGCCGTGAGATCATCCACATATCGCCGCCACGCAGAGCCCGACCTGACTGCTCGCAGGAGGTCGCGAACCCTAATAAATACGCCGGGCGCGATCACAATCGATTGACTACTCCGGGCCTGGGTATCCTCGAGGTCAATGCTTACTCGCTCTAGTACCCTGAGGGTGTACCCTAGCTATAGTTATTATCTTCGGATATATATCCTATATATCACCCTAGCTCATCTGTGAGCTATATTACTTTTACAGTGAGTTATCCAATGAAACCTAATAATACATAAATACAATACCAATAATCATCAAATTAATACGATAATAATTAATCAAAAACAATAATTAGTTAAAATCAAATAATCAATTAATAATAATAATAATGAATAATCCAATAAATAATACATAATAAATAATACATACGAATAATAATAATAATAATAAATAATAATAATGCACTCTAAATGGCTAGCTCTTAACCAGCGAATAATAAATAATAATATTAATAATAATGAAAAATTAATATAATAATAGATAATATAATAGATTAATAATAATAATCAAATATAATAATAATAATAATAATAATAATAATAATAATAATAATAATAAAAATAATTAATCTGCACGAATAATTCAATAAGCGGGACCAGCCGACACTCCGTAATACATCCACCATAAGTAATAATAAGAATAACGGCAGAAAAAACAATATCGAAAATTGATCATTACGTAATAGTTAGCCCATTTCTAGAGTATGCCGGTCACAGAGTCATCTCAGTTGCACCGAGTGAATTAGGATGATAAATCTGAGAATATTTATTGCGGATTAGCGAGACGCCGAACCGCACACCCCCACCCACACCCCCCCACCCGCCTCCCCCCTCCCACCATCCTTCTTTTGACCCGCGCATCCCCTCCAATTTAATCAACCGAGGGCTCGCTAGATTTGTAACTTGTATTTATTATCTGACTGATTAGTGACTGTCGCCTCAATACTAGCAACGATATACTACTCGAGTTACTGCACGGCTCGGTATATCACCTATAAGATTATATATATAATAATAATCAGTTAGTACACGTATAGTGACAGAGCTTCCTGCCGCCTACATGCTATACTTATGATAATGTAAAGATCCACTATACTACTATATAACAGAGGTATCACTATGATATAATATCATATACTGATACCTATACTACTATAACCAACTCGTAACAAGAACGCCTAAATCATAGCAGATCGACCATCAACAACAGGCATTCGATACTGTATCGTAAACATAACTTTGATCCCACTCCCCACTCACAATTAAAGTCTAACATCCCCACAAACCAAGAAGAATGGAGATTTTTTTCTCAATTTCCTATCTGGACAAACTGCAGAAAATACAAACAAATCAATGCCCCATAAATCCAGTAAGGAGTAAATACGCCACAACGGTCAAGTACCCAAGCGCTGCAACGCGCCCCAATTACTATCCCCCACAACTATTCACACTTATTTATGCCGTCTGCTCAATCGCCAACAGATTTCACAATCATAACCATGCCGCAAGCGAGGGATGACCATCACCATAAGCCACCCATACACACCGGAATCTAAGACACTTGCCCCACAAGTAACCTGACACAAACAATACACCTCATATAACCAACCTTCATAACAATGGCTAACCGAAAAAAGAATGTCCACCTACCAAAGCAAATCTTTCAAATTCACATATAATCACCACCAACCCCAACTCTGGGCCCACACACTCTCCAAGTATACCTAAACAACATTGCTATATCCTTTAACAAAACTCCCCAAACGTGACAATCCTCGGAGTAGCACATTGCACTGACATTCTCATCTCACCACTCATACACCACACAGACACACATAGATTTCATCTCGGCTACAAGAAAACTGCAATCATATTGGAGAGACAACAATCGCACCTGTTTAGAGCAGATTCACAAACCACACGGACTTAAACCAAACATCCACCACACTAGTTACAAAGTCCTATATACACATGTCTCCCCAACTATAAACTACGCCTTTCAACTTGGCACCCTCCACTGACTAAAAATAACATAGACTCCAAAAGACACAAAGAGAGCTCTAAGAATCATAACAGGATGCACATCAACAACAACACAACAACATCTACAAGAAGAAACCAAAATTCTACCTATAGACACACACTGGACATGATAGGCACACAATTCTTTTCCGAAAACCAAAACACCCCAACACCCATGCCACATTGTACTCTTTAACCCCACCCACCACAAACTCAAACAACCTCTTTCTTCACCAGCTTTATATTGCAAACAAATTTTGAACAACATTCCACCTCCGCCAAACAACACAACACACACCAAACAAATCCACACGACACTAACAGAAACTACTTACGGCGAAGACCACCAAACAAAATTTTAAACAAACACCCACCAGAAATAGCACCAGAATTCAATTCACTACCAAGAACCAGTCAGTCATCCTTGGCCAAGCCAAGATGCTGCCACCACCCTAACTTACAATGTTACAAACACAGATTCAACCTTAGCCAAACACCACAAACATCTGTCAAAACTGTAAACAGTTTCCGGAGGACAAATCCCACTACTTTCTCTCCTGTTTAACTAACTCTGAACGCAGAACAAAATGGAACATTTTATCCCTGTAAGATCTCTGAAGGAGACCGGTGGCGTCGGGGGGGTACCTGGACGCGGTATGGCCCCTTCCATGATGGGGTCAGGGGTGAGAAAGGAAGAAGGTAGTATATATATATATATATATTATATATATATATATATAATATATATATATATATATATAGTATATATATATATATATATATAGTATCTAATGGCCTACCTTCGGGATCCTGCGAACTCACACAGCGGCTCGCTCCCGCTTTTGCTCGCTACGTCGATCGTCGTGAATATGGCGATCACGCGACTACGCCCGCCTGCACCGATCGACGCCTATCCACCCCCGGACCCCATCTCCGAACGCTGCCATGAGATATTCCACTTCACCCTCCCCTCACCTAGTCTATCTGGCCCGACTGCATCCAATGCAATTCTCACATTGAATCGTCACTCCGCGCTCCGGAACATCCACTACGCGCGCCTAATGGAATACCTCGCACACAGTATAGCCAGGAGCAGGCAGGTCAGCGAACCGCAGCGACCTCGCCTGTGCTCGCGCTCTCAGGTGTAACTACATCTAAGCGCCTACCTCACGCGCGCTGGCATAGCGATCCAACTCCCCGAGCCGAGCCCCCGTGTCTACCGAAATCGTTACACGCCTAGAGTACTAGTCAAGCGTCTGCTCCCGCAGCACCATGCTATCATCGATACTTATCTGTGTCGCCCCACGCCGCGCCGGGGCGCACCACGTCGACGCCGGAGCGTAGTAACAGCGTATAGGCGGTCGTCGACGTCCATATAACCTATATAGAACCCCCGTCCATATATATGATACTATACCACAGAGACGCCGTCACTTGCGAATATCTCCCTATATTTATATATATATATACTATATATAATATATATATATATATATATATATATATAGTATATAAAAATAATATATATATATATATATATATATAATAGTATATATATATATATATATATATTATATAACTATAATATACGTAATAGTTATATATATTAATTAGTGACTCGTTCCGTCTCGACTCTACAGTAACTTCGTTTAGTTACTTCTCGTCCATCTCACTATGTCTCTCACCTCTCTCCACTCCTACTCGCGATGCTCGGAACCTCGTCATAGTCTCTCGACGCCATTCCCATTGCCGGCCGCTCTACTCTCCCGGTCGCTCTCTCTCTCTCTCTCTCTCGTCCTGTATCGCTATAGTATTATAGTATATATATATATATATATATATATACTATATATATATATATTAATATATATATAATCCTCCGCGTTCCGTATTATTATATCATAACCTTAGGCTATTAGGCGTTTAGCTGCTATAGTGATAATAGGTCTTAATTTAATAGAATACTTAATATATATTATACTCAATATATCTGGGCCGCGTGTGCGCTTAACTATACATCGCACACTCTGACTCTGAGAGTACGTACCAATCTCAGCAGCATACCATCAGCTTTATACTAATGCCCTCCCAGGCCTATGTCTCAGTCAGGTCATCCGAACTGGCCTACTGTAGTAGCCTCATAAGTAATGCATAACTTTACTTAAGACCGACTAGGATCATATTATACATCCTCTACGACCCGCAGTTATACTACCTATAGCACTTAAACGCGGTAAGAGTAGTATAAGAACCCTGTATCGATACGTCACCATATCTTTATACCCTATATATCTGCTATATCGCTGGCAAGGTTTGCGCACTATATACTACAAAGCACCGTTCAATAGGCAGCACGGTCGCTGTACGGTATATGACATTATAGCGGAGTACTGATCTCAGAGCTAAAACATGCTCTATATATAATTTAAAGGACTACCCGCTGATATCCTCTTACTATCCTAATACAAAAAAAGCATTATACAAAAATAAAAAAATAGTAATTTTCTTGTCTGGCCCTCGTGGACGGACATCTGTAAACCAAGCACCCTGCATATATCATTCAAGAAAGTTAAGATGACTAAGTAAGGATGCCTCCTTTTAGGATAAAAGCACTCGCTCCTTTGTTACATCCAAATATAATGTAACAAAAGACACGACCGCCTGCCGAAGGTAACTAGAAGACAAATGAACCTGGGACACCGATCGCCGTCGTGCTCACCATTCTGTATAACAACAACTCTTCAATGCCCGCGTAAAAATTCTCTCACACACACATAAATCTCTCGGCTATTCGATTTTGAGCGCAAGAGGCAGATACACTTTTTAAGTGAGATTGCGAAAATTAGCCATTACATCTAAGAGCGCATGATCTTTAAACGTTGTTATCAATCTTCGTATATAATCATTTAATATTATCATTCATTAAGTTATTTGTCATTATGACAGTCCCCGTTCACACATTTCGCCAAAAAAGGCAAAATTTTAGAGTGTGAAGCAATTATGAACATTTGTGTGAAAGATCGTATCTCGTCGACTCAAAGCCCAAAGTTCACGATCTCATAATGTTAACTCGTGCTGAAAGCACGAGCAGCAGCGAACTATAGGAGTCGAATCTGAAATTATATATACTATCGGTCTACGGTATATGATACACTATAAGATATATTAAAATTTCTATGCAATATATTCAGATAACCCATTTAGCAAGCTATATATTTATATGTAACCTCCTGTACTAAAACTACCACGAAACATCATCATAAGACGTACAGTCATGACCGCAGAGCGTAATATATATATGGCTTTCTTTCCATTGATAATTCTGGGGCACCTCTACTTGACTAATATACTAAATATGATATTTATTACTCGACTCCACTACTAATTGACCAGAGACTCGTGCATAATATATAATATATCTATTAAATTTAATGTTATTGTTCTATTTCTCCGTTTTGTCTTTGTGATCCTAGTGATTTTTCACTGTTATTTTTTTTTTGTACCAAAACTTTTAAACAATATTTTGATTTGAATTTCTCTGTCTTTGGTTTTATTAATAAGTTTCAAATTTTGTCAATTTTTTATTTTTTTTCTTTTCTTTCGATTTCTTAATTTTTAGAATTAATTTCCTTAAGATTTGTTTACGATTTTAGCATGTAAAATTATATTATTTTGTATCATTTGTAATGTAATTGCTTTGATTTAATATATGTATATATATAATTATAATATACTATATATATATATATACTAGTATATATATATAACTATATATAATTCATAGTATATATATATAATATTATATATAATATATATATATATATATATTATATAAATATATACTTATATATATATATACATATATACTACTATATATATATACGTACTATATATATATATATTATAATATTAAACTATATAATTTATAGTATATGATATTATATTCCAGTAGATATTAAATTACTAATATAACTATATATATATAGTAATATATTATATATATACATATATTAGTATATATATATATATATATAATATATATGTTGTATAAAGAAATGGATTGCCCTATAAAACACTTTAAAAAAAAAGTTTTATTAAATATACACTATAGATTCATAAGCAGAAAAAAAATCCCAAAACAAATATAAATGAAACAAATAAATTGTTTAATTTTCGAGCTTTCGTTCCGAGATCACTGAACCTTACAAGACAGATCACGATCGTGCGTAAAAAAATTAAACCATTATTTGTCCATTTGTGAGTGTTTTGTGTATTTTTTCATAATTGCTGAATCCATATTTGTATATTAATAAAAAACGCTTATTTTTAAAGTTGTTTTATAGCCAATCAAAGGGCTTTTTACTAACAATAATTATAACAAGGCGTCAATAGCTTTACTTATACTTGTATACCTATATATATAAGTATATACTATATAATATAGTGATATATATATACTATAATATATATTAATATACCTATATATAATATATATATATATTATTATATAGGTATATATATATTCTATGTATATAGACTATATTATATATATATATATATTATATATAACTATATATATATATATATATATATATCGTATAATAACTATATATATATACTAGTATTATATATATAGATACTACTAATATATTCATATTATAGTATTATATATATAATATATACATATTTATATATATATATATATATATGTAAATATATATATATATATATGACACTACTATATATATATATAATACTATATATATATATATATATATATATTAGTATATATATATGTGTATTATATATATAATATATACTATCTAATTAATAGCTTAATATATATATATATAATATAATATTAATATATCTAATATATATATCATATATATATATAGTATAGTATATATATATATATTACCATAGATATATTATATATACTATAAGTATTATATATAGTATATTACTATACCTATACTATACATATAGTATATATATATCAAGTATGTACTATATATATATATATATATATTAATATATACTATATATATTATATATATATATATAATATACGTATTAAGTATCATATATAATATAAACTTATAGTATACTATAATATACTATATTATTTATTACTACTATATATAATACTATATATATAATATATGTATATAGTATATATATATATATATAGTATAAATATTATATAGTATATATATAGTATAAGTATATGTACACTAATCTAGTACTATATACTTATATTATAAATATATATATATATATATATATATATATATATATATATACAATATATATATAATACTATCTTATATATACTATATATAATTGTATATAATATCTATATATAGTACTATATATAGTATATATATATACCGTACTATTACATATATATAATAAAGTATCATATTATATATATATATATATATACTAATATATTATATATATAATATATATAATATATATCAATATATCATATATATATATATATATAAACATATATATATATATATATATACTACTATATATATATATATATAGTAATAGTATATATATATATAATATTATCATATATATATATAATATAAGTATATACTACTTATAATATATATACTTATATAATAAATATCTATATATACTAATAATATTATTATATACCATAGTATATATAATATACTATATATATATAATATATACTATATATTATATATAAAAGGCGTGCCTTCCATGGAAGCAAAGGAAGAAATGCTTCCCTAGTAAATAAAAGATAATTTCAAAAATTTAAATAATTCAATTTTAAACAATTACATTAATTATTACAATTAATCATTCTATTTTCTAATTTTTTTATTTAATTGTTAATTAATCACAATTATCATTGAATACCATTCGTTGGTCAGTTGCGATTTTTGGAGAGAGAGAGAGAGAGAGAGAGAGAGAGAGAACGAGATGGAGAGGAGAGAGAGAGAGAGGAGAGAGAGAGGAGAGAGGACGAGAAGAGAGAGAGAGAGAGAGAGAGAGAGAGAGAGAGAGAGAGAGAGAGAGAGATGTAACATGACTCATATCATCATAAGTCAATGACAAAAAGATGCTTTTAGGATAAAAACATCCTTTTCCCGCTGAATTGATCTTTTTTTATAAACAATAAATCTTTTAAAATTATCTTCTTGTTATTCAAAAAGCACATATTTTCCGTTTAAAATACGAAATTTATTAAAAACATTAAAAAATTTAAATATATTTTACTTAAATATTTCAAATTTAATATAGGAAAAACACATCGTATTTTAAATCAACTCTCGAAGGAAAACTTTTGAAAGCTTTTACCTTCTCAGCATCCGTAGTCAGTACGGCAGTGACGTCATTTAGTGTGGAGAATTATGTCTTTTTCACAATGAAAGAAATCGAATAAGAATAGATAAAAGAATAAATCAAGCAAATATATTCTTTTAATATCTATATGATATAATATTAAATAAATTTCGAATAAATATTCAAATTTAATTAATATTTTTATGAAATTTTTAAAAAATAGTTATATGTGGAAACTATCTTATGAGCGAAGTGCCAAGCTTTGCCCTATAATTTTTGAAATTTAAGGCTATGTATTATTTCCAGCTTAGCATTAATATCTTTTGAGAAAAATCTTAAAGAAATAAGAACCAGTGTATTCAAATAACAAGTAATAGATTTATTTAATCAAGAAAATAGAAGAATAGAATTAACATATAAAAAACATAAGTAACTTATATATATATGATATATAGTATATATAATATATATTATATATATATATAGATATATTATATATATATACTATATATATATATATTATTACTATTATCAGATTACTATATATATATATATATTATATAACTATATATATATATATAAATTAAGGTGCTAATGCAATTAAATCCTTGGCGGATGTGAAGGGACTAAGTTTTTAGTGCTCTAGGGTCTTACATGAGGGTATTTTGTTGCCTATGTTAATATATTGTAGTGAAACTATGTCCTGGAATAAGAGGTATAGATCTAAAGTCACAATGTGTTCAGATGGTTAATCTTAGGGGTGTGTTAGGTGTGAGAAGAATTTTATAAAATGAGGAATGATCGAAATAAGGAGTACACTGTGGTGTGATTGAAGAGTAAATAATGAGCAATAAATGAAAGTACATGGCATGGTTTGCGTATGCTGGAGAAGGATGAGCGTGATAATCGCGCTGCGGTTAAGCGGATGTTTCAGTGATGAGGTGTGCTGGGAATTGACCGGCTGGAAGACCGAAGAAAAAGTGGATTGAGTCAATAAAGGAATTGCTGAATGAGAGGAATGTGAGTTTGGCTGAGGCAAGAAGAAGGGTGCATAATATGAGTGAATGACGGGGTTTTGTGATGGGGTATGGTTGTGGCCCACCTGGGCCAAGGGATGAACCCTACATTTACGAGATGCCATACTGAGGGTCCGACACAGTCCCGTGAGGCCCTCGGGTGGATTATTTTGACTGCGACGAGTTCTCACTTAAGAGTATAAAGTCTGGGCTTTCTTTTCGACTTCTGTCATATTCTTCTACTACTTTTCTGTTTCGGTGCATACGACGCACCTTAGCTACCCCCAGTCTTTATACATAATTTTCACATAATTTTTCTTTATGCTCAGCCGAGGATGCTTATAATTTGAACAGGATATACTAATTAAACATTGAAAGAAATAGAAAAATAAGTAGGTGACTTAGAGAGGAGATGAATATTACAAGGTTGAGACGACTCCGCTGGGAAATTCTATCCAGATCAGCTGGAAAGGAATCGGAAAGATTAAGACAAATAAATGTAGACTCAAAAAAAAGGGAGCAGATTTGAGATGAATATAATAATTGAGTTTCGAGTCATCAAACATATGAATGGAAAGAGCAGCTAAGACTTTCGTTAATGAAAAGATGGAATAGAGTAGGAGACAAGACAGAACCCTAAAGAACAGCGCTATTGAGAGAGAAAGAAATAGACGTTTTACCATCAACAAGAACCGATATGGAACGATTTGAAAGAATGCTAGTGAAAATAAGCAAAGAGATGGAGGAACCACAAAGGAGGGAAACTTGGAGAGCAGGGACACAGCCACACCCGATCAAATGAGTTGTAGATTTCAAGCTCCACCCCACAAGACTGATCTGGCTCCCAATAGTCTATAAGAGCAATAAAATCTGAAACTTGAAGGGTTTAGACCTCGAGTGCTGAAAACCATGATTTGCGGAAAAAGGGAATGGGATACCAGCTAGTCCATGAAATGAGTTGAGAACGGTTTCAAAGATTTTAGACAAAAAACACGTGAGATCAATAAGGGGATAGTTAGAATGACCAAAACTGCTTCTTTTCTTCAGAATAGCTTGAACATATGCGCCTTTTCAGTTCTGAGGAAAAGTGATAGTATTGAAGAACAAAGAGTATTATTGAGCTAGGGAAGGCGCTATCTCAAAAGCCTATCCTCAAAACCTATGGAGGAGTGTCATCCGGGCTGCCTGCCTTCCTAGCATTCATAGATTTCATGAGTCGATGTACCTAATCAAATGTAATAACAGGTAAGCCATAGGTCACCTGAGAGGAAAAGAAGTAGAAGAAGGATTGCATGATTCATAATGGGTTGAGCTAGAGGAAAATAGGAAGCTTAAAAAATCCGCATCAGAACCATCAGAGCCAATAAGAGGAGAAAAGGCAAATTTGCAGAACTTGCAGGAGATGTTTTGGCTAGAGATTTTAGCGCATTTTCGATTAGTGAACGTCCGCTCTGCTTATCGACAATATCCGAACTATGATTCAGAGCTGAATGAAAATTTGAGAGGTAGCTAGCTAGGAGAATGAAATTTTTTCCACTCCCAATACGCACTGTCTAGCTATAATAGATTCTGAGAGGAGGGGAATTTATAAGTATAAGGGATAAACCTGCTCATCACTCCAGCGATTATAACCTTTCATTTTATCAGCTGCAGCCAAAGCGTCTTCAGAGTCAAAGCCAAAAGCCATTAACACCAGGTTTAGCT
This sequence comes from Trachelipus rathkii, assembly GCA_015478945.1. Classification (NCBI taxonomy): domain Eukaryota; kingdom Metazoa; phylum Arthropoda; class Malacostraca; order Isopoda; family Trachelipodidae; genus Trachelipus; species Trachelipus rathkii. The sequence continues at coordinate 16,028 of JABUQX010119696.1, read as the reverse complement.
TGCGTATAAGCGACGCATTGCCTTCAAATTGACCAGACTTAAGAACCAGAAAATAAGCTTAGGTTGGAGAGAAGGAATAAAAATTAATAGGAAGTGGTCAGAATTACCAATATGAGAAAAGATGTCGTATTTATGGGAAGTAGAACAATTGGTAAATCATACTTCAAGAGAACTTCATCATTGGTTGGGAAAATCATTAATATGTGTAAACTCTTAAGATCGTTGATTTTACTGAATGATTCTGACTTTTTCCCCTCCTAGATCAGCTTGAGAGGACCTAACGACTCATTGTTGTGTATATTGAAATCCCATAAATTAAAGACATCATCAGGATGACAATACTGATTAATTAATAATTATAAATTTTTTATTCAGATTTTTATTGATAACAAAAATCATCCGATAATAATTCATTTTCGCTGATTTGTGGATATTAAAATTTGATATCCGGGCCATCTCTAGTTCCTGTTGTTATTATTTATTATTTATTATTATTAATTCAGATTTTTATTGATAACAAAAACCACAGTTATTTGTTATTATTATTATAATTATTATTATTATCTATGTATATTATTATTATTAGGTATATTATTATTAAATATTACATCTATATTTTCACCACGAAGCCTGCCAGAGTTTTTCCTTGACGACCGTTCTTATAATAATGTGCACCTAATTCGTCTTGATGAAAAAACCAATCTGGCAGACAATCAAATAAAGATTCTTTGATTATATTATCTCATTTTAGAAATAACAAATTTATGAAGAAATGACAAACTCGTAAAATGCATAATATTTTTATAAAAGAACGTAATATTCATTTTTATAGTATACTCGTTTACTACATTATTTAAGGTATACTTACTAATAAAATTTTTCAAAAATAAATAGATTATAATTTATTATATATAGATATTATCTATATATATAAACTATCAATCAGTACTCTTAAAACATAACTATTAGGATTTCAAAAAGAGAGACAGCTCAACGCTAACTGATCAAGTGATAAACGGGATATTACTATTATATAGTAATATATACGTAGGAGGATATCTTTCGGTTTCCATATTAAATTATATATATTATATATATTATATACATTTATTAAAGTTAAATTTATCTTTTAATAAAAAGTTCAACCCTCACGGCTAGCTAATCTGCCCAAAGAGCGGTAGGGAGAGAGTTAATAGGTAACCTAACTTACCCAGTAAATTCCAGTGAGTATAAAAGAGTGAGTTTCCGACCTTCCTCATGCGTGCCGTACACACAATAGGCAGAGACTTTCGCGAGTACTGCCTAACAACAAACTGATTGTTGCATTCCAGCTCTATGCGCTCTAATAGCTATCCTAGAATCATATTAGAGCAAGTCACCCTTTTTCATAACACGGACGCTTCAAACGTGCTCTGGGAATCCGTATTAATTTCAACTAGATGGAAGCAATAAAGGAAAATAACCTTATCATATTATCATCTCATTAGATTGCTTTCCTAAAGCATAGATACAAAGTTGATAGATTATTATATATAACCACAGCACTTTTAAGAGCCTTGATAGCCTCTGCAAATTAAGTTATTTGCAGTTGAGAGAGCGCAATTAAAAAAAATACAGGTTTTTTGCCTATGAAGCGAATGATTATGTTACAGATAATCTATCAGCTATCTGATCCATGCTCATTCAGAACTAAATAGACCAACTCGTTGGTATACGCTCTTGAGAGATGGAACTTGTTTTATATTTCAACATTTCAACGTATAAATTTGATATAAATCAAGGTATAATTAAACGTTGTTCCGGATTATTTGAGCAGAAATCCCATATTGAGGTCTATCAACTGCAATATATATATATAATAATTATTTATTTAGCTCAATAAATTAGTTGTTTGACAAAATTATTATTGTACCAAGTTAGTTAATATTGCTTACACCTATCACTAAAATAAGACAATTCTATTATATATAAAAAACAAAAAGCTGTAGTACATAATATAAGGTTGAGAGATCTTTAAGGTATTTTTAGAGCGAAGCTATCTTTAGATTACTACCTATAATAAAGTACCTCTTTAGCCGCAAGTACATACTTCTGCATGACACTTATGTTTCCTCCGATCGTGCACTAGCGACGTCGACAGCTGATTCTATTCTTGATATTTGAGACCTACGAGGCGAAAGGACCCTTGACCTATTTATATATCAGGATCAACAAAAGAATATACTATATGATTATTCAAACCATCATTTTGTCCAAATAAAATCACCATATTTGATTTATCTCTTTCATTTTTACAGAGTCGAGAAACATCTATGAGAGAGGTGGCATTGAGAGAGAGAATAGTAATTATAAGAATCAGTGAAGAAATATATATATTCCCAAACTTATTAATACACTTAGGTGAGAAAGTATACAATTGCACTAAACTCTAGCACAGAGAGATAGAAGGGAATATACAAGCTCTGAAAAATGCTCACGTAAGAATTAAAAGACCTTATCTTATATATAGTACTCATTTCTGTTTTTCAGAACCATTTTGGTTAAGGTCCATATCTTAGATTATAGGCTCGGACCATTTGCCTAACATATACTCAAGGAGAACACTAAGCCATAAATATATATTCTTGGTAACATGAATGAGTAACAGCTCTACACTAAGATTAATACTTGGAACTTGTCCACCTCTCCTTACAGACATATATATAATATATGGCGCCTTGACGTGTCTACACACCAATGAATTAAATATATATAACATGCACAGTTTTCAATCAGTTAAAAAATGACAATTCGTGAGCTAACTAGTGCGAGACATTATCAGCTGAGTTCCGCTTCTAGATAAGAGATCATAATGGCAGCACCATCCTGCTACATAGCACAATTATTACAAATTGTGAGTGACCAACGCACTCACAAATTTTGATAAAATGACTTACTTGCAGTTTATAAAGTGACATGTCTTCAAGCAGCGAACCGTGAGTACGAAATTTTCGCTCGAGAGTCTGACTATATGTGAAGCGAATTTGGTTTCTCATATTAAAGCATAAGTATTTTAAAATTTTCGTTAAAACTTCGGACTTCTGAAATATAGTAAAATTATTAAAGGAAATTAGTACACCCATTTAGCAACATGTTATTGAAGAGTATATTATGATGACGAATATATGAGCGAGAAAAGACATTAGTGAGTCAAACAGTTCTATTATCTCCTATTTTCCCAGCAAATATACAGTAGATGCGAATTTGATAACATCCACTATCTAAACATCGTACTAGAAGAGATAGTAGATATTAATTCACTAAATGAGCAGTAACAATATTATATTAAGAAACTCAGCGCTCACACACAGATGTGGGAGCTATTAAAATAATAACTATAACTGTTTCTTTTCCCTATGAATAGTAAAATGTATGTGTAATGGAAAACATATCTAGCGATATACATAAGTATACTAAACTATATACAACAATAACTCTTCCATTGAGATATTTCATACCACTAATTATATTATTAATATTCATATTTAGTCTTTTAAGCATAAATGATGTCAGCCTGAAAGGCTTATTCAAGCTTTTATTATAGCTCTTGCAGAAAAATGAGAGCCGAACCCTCATTCGAGACGCTATATTATTATTATCATTATTATTATTATTATTATATTATATATTACCTTCAGCAAATAAACAATATACTAATACTATACAAATTTGAATAATATTAAGTCTAATGACATATAGATATGCAACTTGATTCAATTTTCACCTATGAGGTAGTTGTGTGGATTATTTTTATTCTATAACTCATATACCGAAACCAACTTGCGTACATATCTCCGAGAAATAAGAAAAAATTGATACTCTAGCTGTGCACACATGGTCCGGCCCTTTTCAAGTGAAGCACTTAGTACATCATTTCAATAAATTGCTCTTACAATGCTTATAAACATTCTAAAACTTTTCTCCGATCTGTGCTCTCTACTAGGGACTACATTCACTAAAGATCAACAAAACTTAGGCTGTCATATACTGCTACCTCTCTAATGTTCTAACATACCTCCTCTCAATTTCTCTCTCTCCACAAAGCACACGTCAACTGCCTACTTCATTCTCTATTATATATACCATTCACTAAATAAACCCCCCTCATAATTCACTATAATTCATCAAATTACACACAACCAATTCAACGCTCTCAACTATCCACATACTTACCTCCATCTCTATGATTCAGACCACTATTTATTATCAAAAGTACAACTTCCCACTGCCTGCAATCCAACTACAGAAAAATTTCTTACCAACTCAATCCTCCCATTATATCATCATAAAACCTAAACTGACCTCTTGATTCTCATCCACTATATCACCATCTACAAGAATTATTTACATATCACTTCCTACCAGCGCTCTAACATAGTTCTCCTCTTCCTTCTCAAACCACATTTCTCACTCTTCTAACCTAACATAACGTCTCAGCTTATATAACCACCTACCGTGTCGGCGAGTGTGCGCACCTCATATCAAAATGCTACAACGCCTCAATTCAACTTTTCCAATCTACATGAGCTGATTCAACTTCCTCCCCATCTCTAAAGCTCAGTCACATCCTTACCTCGCCCATCGCCATCTACCATCTCCATTAAATCACACTATTCTGCACGTTCTCACAACTTCTCCTCTTCACTCTATGGGATACGCGTTAGTAACTTTCAAGAGGTATTTCCCAGTCCACGTAGTAGGGCCTATCCCTAAAAACTATCTTCGACGATCTCCTTCCCCACCAACCTTCACATCGCAAATTCAAGTATCTCCTCACCACCTTCCTAAATATCATTCAAACAACACTCCCCATCCCAACTCTTCGTTCCACACATACCACATGTCTTTTTTTTTTTTTTTTTTTTTTTTTCTCCTCTTCCCACTACTTCCTACAAGTGACCTTTACTATATCTCTCTTCTTCATTCACTTTCAATTTCCTTCACCACTAAAGACACAATTCCACAAACTTCCGTCCATCAACAACTAGAAATACATCGCCTCCATCCCCGCCAGATGATAGGTCTCGCGATCATACCTATGTCCCAAATTTCCCAATGAGAAACACCAACATTCCTCACCCCATGTCTTTAAGAGATACACAACAGAGAACAATAACTAGAGGAGGCAGACGATATCACTTACCACCTCCACAAAATGTCCCTCGTGGTCGAGGATTTCCCCCCAGACCTCAAAAGCCATAAAGTTATTTAGATTTTCTTTGGTAAACTCCCAAGGGGAGAACAATTCAATTCATACATTCACATCAATGTATAAATATAAAGACATATTAAAAATGAACATTTCAAATATGTAAAATAGAAAACGGTAAACACATCTTCAAGTAATAAAAACAAAAATAAATTTTATAACAATTTAACAAGTACAAATAACATGATTTTTTTTCACAGCAAAACATGGCACAAAAACCATCTCTCATAAAAACTTTCATATATTTTTCTCACAGGCAACATGCTTATCAATTAGTTCTTCTTTCAAATATTGCTATCAGCCTCCTTCTCTCTGGAAAAAGAAATCAAAAAATCAAATTATGAAATACACCCCAGGATTCATAGTGAAACAGACAGGGCGGATAAAATTCATAACAAGTTACTTAGAAATTCATAGATTTAAGATGTACAAAAGAAATATACGAGCAAATGAGGGATATAGTAAGCAAAAATAAAGATTTAATATCAATTTACATTCCGTACTTGCAAGACAGATTTAAAAGTAAATTTCACTCAGATGTAACTGATATTTCCCCAGAATTAAATTATATAAAACTATTAATAGGTGAAAACCAAAAGAAACTCATAAATTTGTCACAAGATCCCTGGGTATTATCCTATTTAAAAGTCCAGCCTTCAGCAAACCCAAGAAAAATTAAGAGAGGTCTAATGGATATAGGAGGAACAGCTCTCCAATATTTATTCGGAACCTTCCACCGGCTAATGAATCCAAAACTCAACACAAGATAAATATTTTTACAAAGACCACCGCAGAACGACCCTTTTTATAAATTAAAGGAAGAAGTACACAACACCACCAATACATTAACAACCATAAAAGATAACCTAATAGTCATCACAAAGTATGTAAATTCATCAATATCGTCAAGAATTACAACAAAAACTCTTAAAGTAACATTTACCTCAAGCCTAGAAAAGGTGCATCGCAGACAATATACACCATTTTATTATGACAGTTCAAAACATCTGGAAAACAACCAAAACCCATAATACTCCTTTAAATCTTTATTCATATGACATCATACTTGACTCATCCGAAACATTAGTCAAACACTACACCACCAAACCATACTTCCCCTTAACCGTGAAAATTTCTACCAATTTCTTACTTTCTCTTGGTCATATATCTTAGGAAATAATCCTTACTTACTGTCTACTATTATTCCCTTCTCCGAAGAAACACCCTATGAAGCATACAACATCATTCCATTTCCAACCCCTTTTAACGAGACTTATTCTAGAATCATGTTACATAATCCTTATCCTTATTATTTCTTAAACCATAAGACCTTATAATATACTTAAAGCACAAGCCTGTCAGAAGACTATTTGTAAACACTCTAATGATAATTGTCTGTTTTCCTTCAAATCTCATACACCCCATAGACTATCAAAACTGCATATTATCAACCATACTTTCAAAACCCAACACTACTCATTGCAACTACAATATTTACCCCTATAAATTACCTTATAATCTTAAAGTCGGAAACTACACTCTAATCTTTTTTCCCTCTCCTATAATAGCTTCCATTTTTTGCCCTATGAGACAGCCGAAATTAAGCACTAGAGCTCTATTCTCTTTCCCTCAAGGATGTACATTAGTATTGTAGTGAATTTAAGGGTTTTTATTATTATTATTATTATTATTATTGCTTATGGTCATCTTTGTTACTTTTTCATCATTTTAGTGTTAGGTTAATTATCAAATGTTTCATGCCTCTGTTTTATCCCCTAAATTTAAGGAGTAGGAGGGATAAATTATTTAGAACACTTGAAGGGAGGAACAATGAAAGTGGTAAAGCCTCGATTACACAAACAAGAAAGCGCTGAGGGACGTGAGCCATAGGAAAGGCAGTAGAAAAGAACCGTGAGAGATCAAGTTTCCACTAATTTGGGTAAGTGTTGAAACTAGTGGATGCGCTGTACTTAGGAGTTAGGTTAGACAATTGGGTTAATGAGTGTCTTGTCTGTTGCAGGTGGAATTGTTCCGGGGATTTTCAAACAATTAATACGGGATTCTTCAAAATAAATTGATCCGGGATTTTCTCAAAGCTCTTTTCGGGATCCTTGAACAACTAATAAGGGACTTTTTTCATTGAACTAATAAAGGGATCTCGCGAACCATCGAGAAGCTTTCCCAAATATTGGAAAGAACGAGTGCGTTTATTAACGCTTAACTTCCGCGGATATTGCCCGCGGAATCAGGAAGCATTGACGGTCTTCCCACAACTGGGCAACAAGATTGAAAGCAGAGTGATATCGAACTCTGCCATATAAAAAAAGTACACCGGCAATATCGCAGTGGGTCGTGCACTATAGGGGACACTTTGGGTGGACATTGCAGGGGTATCACTGGCACTCCCATCTTCCTTCTTGTAATATTTGGTTATTGCTCTTTTAGCGCATGATTTCCCGCACATTAGCGGCTCTTATTGTGAAGTTAAAGTCTGTTATGGAGTTCAAATTATAGTCTTAAATTGTGTTTGTTTCTTATTTTCCCAGTAGTGTCGAGGTCTGGTTATAAAGAGAACGTGATCGTTGGTGGTAGGGAGAACATCTATTTTAGCGACTTACCGTGTTGGTTAAACTTTCCCGGTGCCACCGCCGTGAAAACCATTAATAAGAGTTGTCCTTGCAGGGGAGACAGGTACGGCCGGCCGAGTGGTTTTACTGAGTCAGTGACCCCGGTCCGGCGTTTAGATCCACGGGGACATCCCCGAAGGGTTGCCCTTGCCAAGGGAGACAGGCACAGCCGGCCGAGCGGCTTCACTGAGTCAGTGGCCCCGATCCAGGCGTCGAGATCCACGGGGGACTTCCTCGAGAGGTTGCCCTTGCCCAGGAAAACAGGCGGGTCGAGCGAAGTCGGGCCGGAGACGACCCACGCCGAGTTCCTCGGAGCCGGGAACGGACGGGAGGGGAAATCCACGTAGGGCTTCACCCCCTTAGGAGGACAGTGCGGAAGCGGGAAAGGGAAGCTGGTATGAAGCCCACGTCCCATGAAGATGTGGATTTAGAGAATCGGGCGGTTGGAAAAGTCCACCGAGGTGCTTCACTCGTGGGGATCGAAGATCAGAGAGAGAGAAGAGAGAGGACCGAACTCTCCGATTAAGAAGGAGCATAGTAGCATTGGGGACAGGAGCGCAGTAAGTATATGATGAAAACATAGCTCTCAGCACTTCGACCAGAGAGAAGGCACGAAGGCAAACAGAATCGAGTATGTATAGATATAGATGCCAATTCGGATCTAGCAACGAGACCTAGAGAAGGTGAGTGAGCCACGTGTGCGCGCGCGCGACCTCTAACCTACACCGTTTTTTTCGACTTCGATCCCAACGTGAGTGAGCACCTAGGTGGACTATTTCCAACCGCCCCGATTCCCTCTACAAACGGACGTGGGTTGCCCGTTCCCTTCCGTTCCCGGACTGTCCCTTAAGGGGGTGAAGCCCTACGTGGAATTCCCTTCCCGTCCCCGTTCCCGACTCCGATGACTCGGCGTGGGTCCGTCTCTGGCCCGACTTCGTTCGACCGCCTGTTTTCCTGGGCAAGGCGGCAACCTCTCGCGAAGGAAGTCCCCCGTGATCTCGACGCCTGGATGCGGGGCGCACTGACTTCAGTGAAAGCCGCTCGCCGGCGGTGTGCGTCTCCTTGGCAAAGCGGCATACCTTCGGGATGCTCCCGTGGATCTAACGCCGGACCGGGTCACTAGAACTCACAGTAAAACCACTCGGCCGGCCTACCTGTCTCCCCTGCAAGGACAAACTCATATTAAGTGCGTTTTCACGGCGTGGCACCGGAAAGTTTAAGCCAACACGGTAAGCTCGCTAAAATACGAATGTTTCTCGCTACGCACCAACGATCACGTTCCTCTTTAATACACCAGACCTCGACGACTATGGGAGAAATAAGAAACAAAACACAAATTTTAAACTATATTTGAACGTCCATAACAGGGGACTTTTTAACTTTCACAATAAGGGGAGCCGCTAATCGTGCGGGGAAATCATGCGCTGCAAAGAGCAATAGACCAAAGTATTACAAGAAGGGAAGATGGAGTCGCCAGTTGATACCCCTGCGAAGTCCACCATAAGTGTCCCCTATAGATGGCACGACCCACTGCGATATTGCGGAGTCGTATACTCTTTTTATATGGCAGAGTTCGATATAACTCTGCTTTCAATCTTGTTGCCCAGTTGTGGGAAGACCGTCAATGCTCTCCTGATTCCGCGTGCAAATGTATCCGCGGAAGTTAAGCGTGTAATAAACGCCTGCGGGTTCTTTCCAACTATTTGGGAAGCTTTCTTCGATGGTTCGCGAGATTCCTTCAATAGGACGAGATTGAAAAGTCCCTCTATTAGTGTGGGGTCAAGATGCGCCCGAAAAGAGCTTTGGAGAAAATCCGATCAGTTTATTTGAAGATCACGTATAAATTGTTTAAAATCCCCGGAACAATCCACCGTGCAACAGACAGAATATAGGGGGCTCATTAACCGGGCCAATTGTCTAACCTAACTCCTAAGTAAAACGCTTCCACTAGTTTCACACTTACCGCAAGTTAAGTGAAACTTGAAATTCTCTCACTGGTTCTTTTCCCTACTGCTTTTCACTATGGGCTCACTCCCTCTAGCGCTCTTGTTTTTGTTTAATCGAGCTTTACACTTTCATGTCCCGGCCTTCAAGTGTAAAGTAATTGTATCCTAGCTCCTTAAATTCAGGGGTAAACAGAGGCATGAAACATTTGATAATTAACCTAACTCTAAAATGATGAAAAAGTAAACAAAATAAAATAAGCAACGTAATAATAATAATAAGTTAAGGTAATAAAAACCCTTAAAATTCAGGTAAACTACTAATGTACATCCTTGACGGGAAAGAGAATAGAGCCTAGGTGGCTTAATTTCGGCTGTCTCATAGGGCAAAAAATGGAAAGCTATTATAGGAGAGGGAAAAAAGATTAGAGGTGTAGTTTCCGACTTTAAGATTATAAGGTAATTTATAGGGGTAAATATCTGTTCTAGTTGCCATGAGTACGTGTTTGGGTTTTGTAAAGTATGGTTGTATAATATGCAGTTTTTCATAAGTCTATCGGGGTGTATGAGAATTATGGAAAGGAAAACAGACAGATTGGTCATTAGAGTGTTTTACAAATAGCTTCGTGACAAGGCTTGTGCTTTAGGAGTATAGTTATAAGGTTTGGGTGGTTTAAGAAATAAAAAGGATAGAGAGGGGATCCCCCACACCACACTTATGAGAGCGCTCATAGGCATATGTCAGAGAGCAGTGAGTGCGAGTGAGAGGGTGTTTTCTTCATGGAGAGGGATAATAGCATGAGACAGAAGTAAGGATGTATTCCTAAGGATGATATGACCAAGAGAAAAGGTAGAAATTGGTAACAATTTTCACTGTTAAGGGGAAGTCATGGTGTTTGGCTGGTGTAGTGGTTTTGAACACTAATGTTTTCGGATGAGTTCAAGTATAATGTCATAATGAATAGAAGATTTAAAGGAGTATTATGGGTTTTGGTTGTTTTCCAGATGTTTTGAACTGTCATGGCGCCAGGAGTAATTTTCAGTTGTGCTCAAAAGAAGACGTGGTTTTGAACTGTCATAATAAAATGGTGTATATTGTCTGCGATGACCTTTTTAGTTGAGCGTAAATGTTTAACTTTAGAGAGTTTTTGGTTGTAGTTCTATGGTGACGAGTATTGATTGAATTTTTACATACTTTGTGAATGACTATTAGGTTATCTTTTATGGTTGTTAAATGTGATTGCGATGGTGTCGTGTACTCTGGCTTCCTTGTAAATTTATAGGAAAGTGCTGGTTCTCGGTGTCTTGTAAAATATGTTTTGACTGCGTTAGTGTTGTTGAGTTTTTGGATGGTCATTTTTAGGGTGGCGGTTCTACGAATAAATATTGAGAGCTGGTCAATCCTATATCAACTTAGACTGGCGTGCTAATTTTTGATTGGGTTTGCTGAGGTGGACTTTGTAATAGGAAATAGCCAGGGATCTTGTGCACACAAATTTATGGAGTTTCTTGGCGTTTCACCTATTAAGTAAGTTTGTATATCAATGTTTATTTCTGGGGAAAATATGCAGGTTACATCTGACGTGAAATTTACTTTTACAATCTGTCTTGCAAGTATCGGAAATGGTAAAGTTGATGAAGATAATCTTTATTTATTGAGCTTACTGGAGGTTCACCTCATTTGCTCGTGAGATTTCTTTTGTACAATCTTAAACTATAGTCTATATGTCCTAAGTACTTGTCTAGTATATGAGAGTTTATCCGCACCTGTCTGTTTCACTATCGAATTCTGGGGTGTAGAATTTCATAACTTTGATTCTTTTGAATTTCTTTTTCTCAGAGAGAAGAGGCTGATAGCAATATTTGACAACGAGAACTCAATCTGCTAAGAGCATGTTATGCCTGTGAGAAAAATATAATACAAGTTTATTATGAGAGATGGTTTTTGTCCAGTGGTTTTGCTCGTGGAAAGGGGAAAGAGAAGGAGAAAGGAAGAATCATGTTATTTTGTACTTTTAAGATTGTTTAAGAGAAATTTATTTGTTTTTTTAATACTTGAAGTATGTGACTTATTCTGTTTTCTATTTTACATATTTGAAAATGTTCATTTTTAATATGTCTTTATATTTATACATTGATGTGAATGTATGAATTGAATTGTTCTCCCCTTGGGAGTTTACCAAAGAAAATCTAAATAACTTTATGGCTTTTGAGGTCTTGGGGGGGAAATCCTCGACCACGAGGGACATTTTGTGAAGGTGGTAAGTGATATCGTCTGCCTCCTCTAGTTATTGTTCTCTGTTGTGTATCTCTTAAAGACATGGGGTGAGGAATGTTGGTGTTTCTCATTGGGAAATTTGGGACATAGGTATGATCGCGAGACCTATCATCTGGCGGGGATGGAGGCGATGTATTTCTAGTTGTTGATGGAGGAAGTTGTGGAATTGTGTCTTGTGGTGAAGGAAATTGAAGTGATGAAGGAGGTTGTAAAGGTCCTTGTGGGATAGTGGGAGGGGGTGGTATGGGTGGACGAAGAGTTGGGATGGGATGTGTTGTTTTGAAATGATATTTAGGAGGTGGTGGAGGAGATTGAATTTGCGATGTTGAAGGTTGTGGTGGGGAAGGAGAATCGTCGAAAGATAGTTTAGGAGGTATAGTGGTGGGAAAACCTTTGAAAGTTAGCCGTTTGGAAGGGGAAGGTGAGAAGAAGAAAGTTGGGGAGTGTGTGGAGATGGTAGATGAGCGTGAGGGAGGGGATGTGAGCGAGCTTGAAGAGGGAGGAGTTGAATCTCAGATGTAGGGATGGGAAGGAGTGTAGATATGAGGGCGTTGGTGGAGTGTTGAGAGGTGAGAATGGAGGGTAGGGTAGGAGTGGACGGATGTGGTGGGTGAGAGAGAGGAGGAAGTGAAGTGGGGAGAGAAAGGGAGAGAGAAGTTATGTTGAGAGGGGGAGGAGAGAGTGAGAGAGCGGCGAGGAGTGGGGGAGAGAGAATCAGGAGGTGGGGAGAGGAAGGTGGAAGAAGAGTTGTCTGGTGGGATTGCGAGAGGAGAGTGGGAGTTTGTCTGTTTTGAAGATGAGAGGATGAGTGTCGCGCGGGAGATAGGTTGGGGAGGGGTGAGGAGTGAATTTTGTTTGGATGGATAGTTATGAGGGGGGTTTGATTAGATGGTATAGGATGCGTCTGTTGGGGGTTGGTAGTAGAAATTGGTACATTTCAGCTCCAAGTTTTGTGATCTTTATCTTATTCCCGTATAGGACAATGAAAGGTTTTAGGATGTTGTTTAAGGCATGTGTAAGAGCAATTTAATTGAATGATGTACTGGGGAAGTGCTTCACTTGAAGGAAGGGCCGGGACCATGGTTCGAGAGGACAAGATATCGGAGAATGACCCGGGTTTCTTTAACGTCTGGAATGAAAGACATAATACACGCCGAACTGTCGAATGAGCTGTGTGAAGTTTGCATTCTTTCCTATTCAATCGTGGTAGAGTTGGTGTTCTGTGCTGAACGGTGGTTCTCGAATGAGGTTCGCTCTTTCTGCAAGATCTTGAATATAATCGTGAATAGGTCTTTGTGGTTCAGTTCCTTTTGTGAAAGGAGATATATAATTGGGGAGATCCCATGGAAGACGTTTGTTGTAAGTATATAACAGAAAATGAGGAGTAAAACCTATAGAAGAATTATAGTTAGAATTAATAGCAATCTGAGTAAAAGGTATCAGTTTACCCCAGTCGTTGTGATTTGCATTTACGTAATGCCTTAGATGGTTTGCAATCTGTAACATGGCTCTCTCCACCAAACTGTTGCTAAATGGGTGCCTATCAACGATGCCCCATCGCTTGCAAATGTCTTTTAAAAACTGAGAAGTCATTTCTGGAGTGCGGTCACTCAATATAATTTGTGGAGTGCTGTGGCTGCATATGATCCTTTCCAGAAGCGCCTGAGCAATGTCTTTTGCGGTGTGCTGAAGGAGAGGGACAAGTTCCACGTATCTAGTGAGGCTGTCCTTCATTACCAAGATATATTTGGCCTTAGTCTCCTTGCAGGTTGGCAATGGTCCGAGCACATCTAGATGGACCTTACAAAATGGTTCGAACAGAAGAGAGTAGGTTTTAATTTCGGCATTTTTCGGCTTGTTTCCCTTTACTCTCTGGCAGGTGGTGCAATGTTCTTTCACCAGCGTATATAGTTTTGGGAATATATATATTTTTCACTGATTCTATATACTGTTCTCAATGCCACAGTGTCCCGCTGGGAGAGAATCATGATTAAATTCAATGATGGAATATATCATAGAATCTGGGACCTGAATCAGAAAGCCACCATTTTGTGTTGCATAGTGCAGAATATCATCAATTAAAACGTGCGGAAAAGTGTCAGCAGAAGTGTCTTGTTGCTGAAGAGGCCTGTTATGTGAAAGTAACGGCTTCGCAAATCATAAAGATCTTTCAATCTATTGCACGCCTTTTGTTCTCTTACAAAATTTTCTTTTGTGAGGTGGAAGCGTGTTTTTGGCAAAACTGTATTTTGAGCGAAAGTATGAGTTAAAGGAGGGGGATTTCTGCTCAGATAATCCGGAATTATATTCAGTTTACCTTGCTTATATATAATGGTGGGGTTGAAGTGCGAGATAAACAAGTTTCATCTCTCAAGACGCCCGGAGAGTTGTCTTTGTCTGATGAGATGGATCAGAGGTTGATTGTCTGTAATAATTGTCACTTCATAACCAAAAATAGTGTTCCGAAATTTGCGTAGTGCAAAAACTATTGCCAAAGCTTCCTTTTCTATGGTGTGGTAATTTGTTTCCGCTTTTGAAAGCGACCTAGAAATGAACGACAAGGGCTTTTCTTTGTTGTTTTCATCAAGTTGAAATAAAACGGCTCCCAGAGCTACGTTTGAAGCGTCCGTGTTTATGAAAAAAGGCTTGCTATAGTCTGGATAACACAACTGTGGTTGCAATAACAGTTTCTTTTTAATGATATCGAAAGCTTCCTGTTGTTCAGGACCCCAGAGAAATGGAATATTTTTACGTATCAGCTGTGTAATGGGTTTGATAGTTTGGGAGTAATTTCTTAATAAATGTTAAAAATAATTTAGGAAACCGAAGAGACTCCGCGTTTCTGAGACGTTTGTAGGGGGTTTGAACCCTGTTAGAGTCTTGAGTTTTATAGAATCTGGGGAGATCCCTTCTTTTGAAATTTTGAAGCCTAGGAAGAGTAAAGAAGTTCTTAAAAATTTGCATTTTTCGAGTTTCATTTTCAATTTGTTATTTCAAAAGGAATCAAAGACTTTATGTTCTCCAGATGGTTTTCCAGAGAAGTTCCCATAATAAGAACGTCGTCAAGGAAAACTCTGCAGGCGTCGCTTAATAGATGATGTAACGTTAACTCCATCAGAAAGCCGAAGGAGCGTTTGCTAATCTGAAATTTAATCTAGTTGGACAGTATTGACCTCTTGTTGTTCTGAAAGCGAGGAGCGGTTGCATCTCTTCGTCGATTTCTATCGCGTTGTAACCACTTTTTAAGTCCAAAGCCGTGAATAGGTAGCTGTTACCTAGAGAACTTAAAATGTCATTAATACATGGTAACAGGAACCTGTTAAGGATTGTATGTGAATTAAGGAGTCGATAGTCGACCACAATACGAGGTTTGCTACTGTTCTTCTTGGGAATCACTAAAAGAGGGGCGGAATGTTGACTTGAAATAGGTCTTATATACCCCTTGTCTTGAGAATCTGCCACCCCTCCTCGATCTGAGTGAGGTACTTGTAGGGGAGACGGTACTGGGGGCGGTACAGTACCTTTAATGCGTCGTCCTTTAGAGTTATTTTAAATTTCATTAGTGGACAAATTAGGACCTCATCGTCCCCTAAAGCTATGATATCTTTGTAGTCCATTAAAAGGTCTAATAATTTTTCCAGTTGATCGGGATCTGTGAGTGTTGCGCACTCATCTTCTTCATTTTTAAATGACTCTTGAATAATAGTTTTATATGTCTTCCGTAATTGAGTTTGCGAGAGACCTTTCGAACTGGTGGCTAAATTAACTTGCGAAGTTTCAAAAGGAGTTTCAATAGTGATAATAGGGTTAGCAATTGTTAGAAAGGTGTTTGTTTGTAATGTGTGTTGTGCAGCAGACATATTGATAATGTCTAAAAGAACTTGACCATGATTAACAGAGCTCATAACACTACCAATGAAAAGATAGTTATG
>JABUQX010119695.1:20000-25000 GCA_015478945.1 Trachelipus rathkii | reverse complement strand
ATATATATATATATATATATATATATATATATATATATATATATATATATATATATATATATATATATATATACTATATATTCTACAACTATATATATATATATATATATATATATATATATATATATATATATATATATACTTTTCAATAAAATATTCCTTTCTTTAATCTAAATATTTTAAAAACAGATTGCACATTAATTGCTTCTTCAGTTATTTTTTTTTTAGAAGGTGAAATTTCATGACAATATTAATATATATATATATATATATATATATATATATATATATATATATATATATATATATATATATATATATATATATATCTATATATCTACCTAAATATATATATTGCTTACATAAAAATATATATATATATATATATATATATATATATATATATATATATATATATATATATACATGGGCGTCGCCAGCTTCCAAGCAAGGGGGGGCAGCTTAAAATTTTAGAGCTTATATATATATATATATATATATATATATATATATATATATATATATATATATATATATATATATATATATATATAATTTATATATATATATATATATATATATATATATATATATATATATATATATATATATATAGAAGACATAAAACTAGAAACATTTATATGGATAATTAAATGATTAATATTTAAAAAAAAATATTTTATTAAAACAATAGAATATCAAATACAATATGCAATGATGGAAAATTCACAATATAGAGCAGTTGCAAAATTGATATTATTAAAAAAGTAATTTCCTTGGGTTTAACGCAAATTTATCAACTACTGTTTGAATAAAATAATCATAATTGTCAAACACAAATTTTCTGTGTACACTCATCATAACCAGTCCGTTTAACCTCTCGTCTTCCATAGTACTTCGCAGCCAAGTCTTGAACCTTCGCAGATTACTGAAAAAAGTGTTCTACTGTACTGGTGGTGCATGGCTGGGCGAGTAGTATCATCAAAGCCTTTTTCGTCGACGGAAAGAAAAGTTCAGTCTTCTTTAAGACTTGGGAGACAACAAGATCTTTTAGTTCTTCACTACTCAGTTTCTTGTCCTTACAAATTATTTCTTCTATGCCTTCTATGTGGTAAAAACTATGAAATGAAGCTGTCTTTTCCTTTAACTCATCCGATTGTTTTAAGTAGCATGTGGAAAGGATATCGTTATGTCAATGCATAAGCAGGTGTTTTTTGTGAAAGCTGTAATTCCAAAGAAGATGTTTATAGATCTATATACGGAGTTATTAAGGATCTTTTCCAGAAGTCCGTAGGATTTGTTGCTGGATGGTTGCTGCGGTGGTGCGGTGGTGCGGTGGTGCGGTGGTCGTGAGTATATTCAGATCAAGTCAAGTTGCTCGGCAGTTTGATTAGCACTTAATAACACTTAATCGGTGATTTTTTCTTCATCTTTCCGATGGCTCCTAACCATTTCCACAATATGTTGAATGTGCTGCAAGGTTTTGACGATATCCAAGGTCTTGGATTGGAGAGCATTTACAACTGGCTCTTACATCGCAGAGTACTTCGCGATCAACATCATAGCCATGATGAATGACGACTTACATGCCGCTGAATGCAACTGAAAAGCGCCTTTTCTTGTGGCCGTATTTCCTTCAATGGAAAGGATTTCTAATGTTTGCATCATTCGTACAAAGTGCTTCTTAAACACTCTGATGCACTTGAGTTGTTCAGACAATCTGGTGTGGCACAGGCTTGGGATGTTTGGCATTAATTTTCTTCTCAAGACCGACCCTCGAAAAAACGTAATAATGTCCTTTATAGTTCCCACAATATTGCGGATTTCTGGTATTGTGTTCAAATCATTTACTAGTGGATTTTGTTTGTGTGAAGAGCAATGAAAGAACAATGCTTTTTTATACTTTTTCCGCAATATTGCTTGGACGCCTCCTTCTTTGCCAGACATCGTAGAACAGCCATCGAAACCCAAGCCCACGCATTTCTCGGGATCCAGTTTTTCGGTCGTCACAAAATCGTCAATGGCTTTCGCAATGGTTTTGCGTCAAGCAGCTCTACAAAGCCAATAAATCCTCTTTGACTTCATCGAACTTTTGTCGAAATAGCGCAACCCCATGGATAATTGTTCCTTTCCAGAAATATCTGTTTCATCTGCTAGTAAGCTATACGCGCGCACTTCCTTTACCTTATTAACGATGCTTTACTTTATAGTAGAACCACATAGAGAAATGCATTCTAAATCTGAACTGATTGGTATGTGACATTTTTCTTCCCCTTTTCAAAATGGTTTTTCAATGACTGATCTCCGGCATCTTTTCGCAGGCGGCACAAATCTTGCAACACTCCCTCATCATGATGCTTACCCAGAAGCGGTAAATCGCGCTTACCAGAAAATGTCACACATGAATTTATTGAGGATAATATTTTTTTTATTTTCTTCTATGATTTTCTTAGAATGCTGGTTAATTTGAATGTCTACCGGCACGTCCTGTAGGAACAATCTTGCAGCTTCAACAGCAGTTTTATGCCACTCTGTGTTTGTATGTTCCTTACAAACAACATGAACATCTTTATATTTATTGAATGGTCTTATTATTAAAGAGCCTAGGATCCCTCTGACCGAACTTTAATTTGGTGGAAATAAAATACAAAACTTGAAAAATGCTCCCTTTAGGCGCCTGGAGTATGTCAGCCAAGGTGAAAATGTCTCCAACCATTCATGATTGAATTTCCTCTTTAAGTGGGTAGCATCTTCCAAAAATTAGGTCTTAGGTGGAATCCAACGCTCTTTCAGTAACTGTTTCTTTTTTTCAGTTCGAAATCATAGACGAATGTCCAACGTATCTACCAATGTCTTTTCGTGACTGTCATCTACTGAAACGCTGGCTCCGAAAACCCATATCTTGACTCGTCGAAGTGCTGGGCCTGGGTGTGGGTTCTTCATCATGCAGAAATATGCAAAGTAGGAGGATTGCCTCTTGTGTAGTCTTAGTTGACTTATTGGTATCGTCTTCTTTTTCACCGCTTCCCTTTCCATTTTATGTGTCTTCCTTTTCAGGTTACTGCAAGACAATTATGTTTATATGTATATATAATAATATATAATAATAATAATATATATAATATATAATGAGAATAGTCTATAGTAATAAGAAAATAAATAATATATATATCATGTATGCTTAATAATATATATAATAATATATGTTTAATAAAAATATAATATTTTTTTATTTACATGTAATAATAACAATATATATATATATATAATAATAATAATAATATATTAAATAAATATATATAATAATAATAATAATAATAATATATATATATATATATAATAATATATATATATATATAATAATAATAATATATATATATGTTTATATATAACAATAATAATAATAATAATAACATATATATATATATATATATATATATATATATATATATATATATATATATATATATATATATATATATATACACATATTTCCTTCTTTCTTTATCTACCTTTTTTCCCAAGATTGGGAGTAAGGTGCTCTACAAGCATCGGAAAAGAAAAGCAGTAGGAGAACATGACAAATGTCGAAAAGAAAGCCCAGCCTTACCGCCCCCTCTGTACCATTAATTAGTAAGAACTCGTGGCAATCAGAAAATCCACCCAAGAGCTTCATGGGACCGCGACGGATCCACACTGGCAAGGGCATCTCTTAAAGTGTAGGGTTCATCCCCTGGCCCAGGTGGGCCACAACCACACCCCCACAACACCCCGCCATTCTCTCCTATCATGCACCTTTCTTCTCGCCTCTGCCAAACTCACATTTCTCTCCTGCAAACATTCCTTTACTTACTCAATCCACTTTTTCTTCGGTCTCCCAACCGGTCGGTTCCCAACACACTCACCACTATACATCCGCTTAACCAACTGATTATCATTCATCCTTTCCACATGACCAAACCATCTCAACATACTTTCATTTATTCTCTCGTTTACCCCTTTCTTCACACCACACAACTCTCTAATATGTTCATTCCTCATTTTATCAATTCTTCTCACACCTAGCACGCCCCTAAGATTGTCCATCTGAACACATTGAACTTTAGATCTATACTTCTTATTCCAGACCATAGTCTCGCTACTATACAATAACACAGGTAACAACACACCCTCATGCAAGACCCTAGCGCACTCCAGACTTAGTCTTTTTACATTCACCAACGATTTAATTGCACCAGCCACCTTCCTACCATTCACAACTTTCTACTACACTCTGCATCATCCGTTCCTTTTTCCTTCACACACATTAAATATTTAAACTCAGACACTTGTTCCAGCTGCTAACCATCTAACATAACTCACACTGAGGCTATCCTCATCACAACCATAACCCTCCCCCTTATCTTTTTTACTTTCAAACCCCTCCTTTTACATACCCTGCCAAATCTCTCTACCAATCTTCTCAAACTCTCTTCAGATTCACCACACAAAACCAAATCATCCGCATATAATAGATAGGGCACCCTCCACTCATCTCCATTCTCCATCATTCTAACACCATTTCCTGCCACCCCCACCTCTAATTCTTTCATAACCCCATCCATATACAAATTGAATAACCAAGGAGACATAACACAACCCTGTCTCACTCCGCTATTAATACTAAACCAATCACCTTTGACACCATTTATTCTCACACACGCCTCATTATCCTCATTACATACTTTTGGTTCCATTCAGAAGCCTACCACCACCATATATCACTAGCACCTGCCATAGAGCTTCCCTATTAATCTTATCATACGCCTGTTGCAAATCCATAAAACCTAAATACAATTTATTCTTCTTCTCCCTCATTTTCTCAATCATTTGTTTCAATGTAAAGATTTGATCCACATCCTCTACCACTCCTAAACGCACCTTGTTCTTCACCAATCAGTCCTTCAGTCACTCGACCGACTCTTTCGACCAAAATACCAGCATATATCTTCCTTACAGCA
>JABUQX010119695.1:7500-12500 GCA_015478945.1 Trachelipus rathkii | reverse complement strand
ATATGGTCCAGCAAAGATTTAATATCTTTTACCAAAAATTCAAAATCGGCAAGTCTATTTAACACACGCATACCAAAACTATTAGTCTCCAAACTATTATCCAGTCTTTCCTCAGTAAACATTGACGCAAAATAAGCATTGAAAATGTTGCCAACTCCTTATCTGAACTCACTAAATTTTCATCAATTATAATTGGACCAATTGTCCTATTCTTACTTTTAAATTTATAAAAGCTAGAAAACTTTTTCAGGTCCTTATTACTATTCCTTGCTAAATTAATTTCTGCCTTTCTTATTAACTGGTTAAGTTCATTTCTATTTTTCCTATAATTGTCTAAATCATCCTCCCTATTACTTCCCTTGAATATTTTAAAACATTTGCACTTTTTATTGACTTTCTCTTATCTCTCTGTTCCACCAAACAAGTTTTCTCTTCGCCACCCTAATGGGTTTATCATTAAAACATACTGACTGAATATTCATCAAAATTTGCTTAAAATGTTCCCACATGATAAAACAGTTTTGGTTTTTAAACTCTTTTTCCCAGTCAATTATACTAAGCATGTCTCGAAATTTGGTAAAATCACCATTTCGGAAATCTAAGATCTTTTCTTTATTAACTTGCAATTTGGGTCCAGATATCACATTCATGTTAAATCTAATTATATTATGGTCACTAATTCCTAAATTCTCCTCAACTCTAACCTCATCCACCTTACTTTCATCGTTAGTTAATATTAAGTCTAACAGTGCATCGTGTCTTGTAGGTTCATGGACCATCTTGCTCAAAAAGTTGTCCATAGTGTACAATTAATAAATAAATAACTTCTATGATCCATATTAGACAAGGAATCCTATTGAATGCCAGGAAAATTAAAACCACCCATTATGACTATACCTTTTCTTTTATTGTGACACGCTTTCTCAATTTCTTTCACCATATTCTCGTCTAATTCTTGACTGGCCAGGAGGTCTGTAAAATGCCCTTATTCTGAATGATTTATTGTACATATGAATATCTACCCACACAGATTCAACATCATGATTAGTTCTAATGTCGTTTATTAACACAGTTTGAATATTGCTTTTAACTAAAAGCGCATCACTACCACCCTTCTTTCCTTTAAACTGGGATAAATAAAGTGAATATCTGTCAATTTCATATTCCTGAAATGAGTCTCTGTACAATTCTTCATTCACCCATGCTTAAGTTATGCAAATAATGTCTAGATTCTCCTTTATGGTATAACTAATCAGCCCTTCTTTTCTATTTCTAAAGCTATGAGCATTTGTTTAAAATCATTTGATATTTGAAATGTTGTTACTTTTATTGATATTATCTTTATTTGAGCCTGTAACAACGATAGTTTTATTTATTTCCCCAATATTACAGTTTCCATTGCTATAATTATTCATATCAAGATTTAGTCCATCACCCGTAACTTTACCTAGTTTTTTGATAGCCCTAGGCTAAGCCTATATATAAAATTAAAAAGTTAAAAAGTAGGCCTAACTTTAGCCTATGATATTGATAAACTTAATTTAATTTAAATTATCACAAAATTAATATAACAACTGTTAATGACTGTAGTTAAGTGCAGAAAAGCTATTTAACAATCCAAATAAACCTGCAAACACACATGTACAAAGTAAATCTATCATAGCCTAAGGATATATAAAAATTATAAAGTAGGCTTAACTTTAGAAGATGGTTCTGGGAAACTTAATTTAATTTAAATTATCACAAAGTTAAAATAACAATTATTAAAGACTGTTGTTAAATACAGAAAATCTATTTAATAAACCAAATAAACCTGAAATCAAAACACACAATATACAGTAAATCTCCTAAGTAAGCTGGCCTAGGGTTAGGCTATCAAACACTGGCCTAGTCCGATACTAATGCTAAATTAACTATAAGAACTAATTTACTTAAAAACAAATACACAAACTAATTGCACCACTATTTGTAATACAAAGAAAAACAACAATTAGCACAAAAATACACAATAAATAAACAAATTACACAGTAAAATGGATCGAAGAGCACAGTCAGAACACAATCTCCTCTGACCAAGGCACAACTATTCTGACACAGTTTAAAATTAATCTCTCAATTTCGAATTTCTGAAATTAATCACCAAATAAGCTCTCATCTACAAATACCTCTTTAATACAAATAAGGTCTAAGTGTTTTTCTATAATAATTAAAAAAAAATATATAATTAAACAATTGTGCATTTATTTGGTCTTAGCTTGAGTTTGTTGTTTTCAAAGATTTTGTTTCTCTTTGATAAGTTCTTGTAGACCTATGTAACTCAGCCTGAGGCTGTAGTTAATAGCACTTACTTAAACTTAGTAGGTAAATTGATTAGTTGAAGGTAAAGAGAATAGAGATAGATTGATAGTTGAAATAGAAATAGACAATTTACCTCCTTTTCTTTACATTTTGATTATTAATTTGATTGAACACGTGCTCACACTATGAACGTTTTTTTATATAAGATAAACTTTTTTTGTTGTCTCTAGTGAATTCTGGATAATTATATACAATAGAGACAAAATATAAAATTCCACTAAAAACAAAAATAGAACAGACATATGAAAGTATATAATAGTTTCTAGTTTCTACATCCTAAAATAAAACCAAAATAGAAGAGATATATATGTGAAAGTATATAGTAGTTTTTATATTTCTTATGTATCGCCATGCAATTAACTAAGAGTAAGACTTATTGCTGTATAGTGTACATTGAAGATAGAACTACTGCAATGAATCATCAAATAAACTCTCATTTACTTATTCCAAAATTTTGCTCATACCTCTTTAATACAAATAAATTTAAGTTTTCTTTCTCTGTACGTATACAAATAACTAGTTATTCTTTTTCCTAATAAGGCTCTGAGTATTGGTATGTAAACATTTAATGCCAAATACAAAAGATGCAGCTACTATTTTTACATTATAATTTTAATTTAAGACGCAATTGAAGGGTCATTATGAGCGAATTAATAAAAATAAAAAATATTATATCTGCATTTGAACGATGTTGTAAACTTTGTATCGACATGTTATAATTTATGACATATCCAACAGATGATACGCAGTTTTCCCGTGACTTCAGGTGGTTTTTGAATTTCGCCATATTGGTTTCTTTATTTATGGTTATTACGCGTTGGATTTTGGGACTTGTTTGCTTTGGGATACAATAATTTTGAGCTTTGTTCTCTGTACTATTATTAATTTTTTAGGGTAATTTCTTTTTTTTAACCTTGGCATAATTTTAATTCAATATTATCAAGGTAGGTTCGTAATATATAGTTTGAGTAACGTATGTTAGTTAGGGCAGTTATGATAAGCCTTTTTTAATTTTAAGCTCAAGCTCCTAAATCCCCATAGCCTTTTATAGTAGACGTCGCTTTGATTGAAAAGCTGTTTAAGACAAGAAAAAAAAAGCCCGAGAAGCAGTACGAAGCCACATATGCCTATCAAAAATTGTCCAGTTTCTTGCTCTCAGCTTATGCATGTAATTTGATTTTAAAAGTATTAAAGATTTGGTAATAGTTGGTAATTGTGCAGTTCCTTCCAGTGAGAATCACGTAAATTCTGTATTAAAACTAGGCCTATTAACATTTATACAAATATGGTATAAATAAAAATAATTTTTTTTTTATTATTTTTGTAGATTGGGTACATTGGTAATTATTTCCAATAACTGCCTCTAAACAGATTTTTATAAAAATCACAGCATAGACTCTAAAAAAATAGTAATGAAGAATAAAAAAAAAATATTTTCGCTCTCTTTAGAAAAAAAGTTTCAGCATCTCAAAGTTGTTAAAATATCACATAGACTTTTTCAATATGATCGATCCAGGTTAGTCTACATTCAGCCCTCTAAGTCAGGTTAGATTAGGTTATTATGTATACGCAGAGAAAATCTATGTAGAATTGAACAAATCTTATCAATAACCTGAACTGGATGACCCTAAAACACAAATTCTTTCACACTTTCTTCCTCTCTTCTATCAATTTTTAAAACTTTCAGAGCATGTAACTTTTTTCCTAAAAAGACTGCCGATTTCGTTTTCACTATTCTTCATTATTATTTTTTAGAGTATATCCTGTGATTTTCAAAAAAAAAAATTTCGTTTTTTTAATAACAAATCCTATAGGTTTTTTTACTTGAGAGGCCGTAACTTTTTTCCTAAAGAGGCCGCCGACAAATAATTTTTTTTATTCTTCAATACTATTTTTTTAGAGTCTATGCGTGATTTTATAAAAATCTGTTTAAGGCAGTTTTGGAAATTTACCTACATTTTGTAATATTTTAAAGAAAACATTTAAAAAATATATATTTTTTTAAATCGCATAAATTTGCGTTTTTATAGGGATAACACTATCAATGTTTTTGTTTTTCTGATTATTGAAATATCAATTTAATTAATACAACAATGTCACATTACCAATTTTTATAAAAATCATAACATAGACTAAATAATTTATAGCTAATGTACCAGAGGGTTGTCACCCCAGTTTTTATGAAATCACAGGATTTATTACCTCTAAAAAAATAATAATGAAAGAATAAAAATAAAAAGGAAAAGCGTCGCTCTCTTTTGGGAAAAAGTTACAACCTCAAAGTTGTTAAAAATCTCAGGATTTTTTTTTTTTTAAATAACAGGATATACTCTTAAAAAAAAAAAAAATAATGAATATTGAAAACAAAAATCGGCAGTCTTTAGGAAAAAAAAGTTATACTCTCATTTAAAAGTTTCCCATAAGATTTTTATAAAAATAATTAGTGGTCTCTCTTATTGCATTTTAGGTCATCCAGTTCAGTTATGATAAGATGTTAATTCTACATAAGATTTTCTCTGTGTTATACCTAACATAAAACTTATTCATAACGCTGACTGTAGAGCCGAAATGAGAACCAACTCGGATCATCAATATGGAAAGAGTCTATGAGATTTTAATAACTTTGAGAGAGGCTGTAACTT
>JABUQX010119695.1:0-2500 GCA_015478945.1 Trachelipus rathkii | reverse complement strand
ACAGTAGCGAAAACTTTAAAATAACAAGAATTAAGGGATGTAGATAACCAAAAAACAATAAATTAGAAAAATGCAGAGGTCAAGGCTATGATGGAGCAAATATGCGAGGGAAATATTCAGGACTTCAGACTCGTATAAAGAAATTTGTTCAAATGCAGAAATACATTCATTGTGCAGCCCTATTTAATTTAATTTCTTAATGATTCTGTTAAAAGATTATAATGGCTCTGCAAAATTTTATTGACAAAACTGAAAAAAGTATATTGGTATTTTAGTTCTATACAGCTCGGTAGTCAAGAACTAACAGCTGGTTCAACAAATAAACTAATGCCACCACAAAAACTAAAAAATTGCTCAAGTAAGTGGTCATCCAAGTATGATTCCTTACTAGCAATAAAAAACAATTTTCAAAGTATATTAATACATGACATCCAAGATGAATTATAAAAAATTTCAGTCATAGAATCCGGATAAACAGCAAGAACAGTTAGAAAATTTTGATTATTCTCTGTCTTGTGTTTCAAAGTAAGGTATTGGAAAAGCATCAATGCTGTCTCAAAAATATTGCAAAGTCCAAAACAGATCTTCAGAAAGCAACTTACCTATTGCAAGCAAAATCAAACATATGTGAGCTAAGACACAAATGTTAAAATGTAGTGAGTAAAACTACGAGTTAGCACATCTTTGGAACATTGAAGCAAAAATTACTTCCAAACGTTAAATACAGATTAAAAAAGTTTTTGATGAGCTTTTATCTCACTTAAAGAATTAAGACCCATGAAAGCCTTAGAATAATGAGTTTCAATAAACCTTGATACATTATGATAAACTATAGCACATACCTCACTAGCTATTGCAATGTTAATGAGTTTATTCGCTTTTGCTCCTGCAAAGCTATAGCAAGTGCCTACGAAAGGAAAAGTTGCAAAAAAGTGCTACAAAAACTGTTAACGAGGACGAAAAATAAGAATTTAAATTATCTTTCGGTTTATGAACAATTAATCACCTTTAAAGCATTAATGACAACATCAAGTCGAAAAAAAAAATGAACTATTAAAGATTTAGCCAAACTTTTATTACGTAGAAAGCCAGCCTCCCTTAGCAAGTTAGTTACCAGACCGTTGTACCAGCGACAGTCAGTTTTATGAGCGTACCTAAAACATCTTGCTTCAAACGTAAGAATGCTATTCAAAGCTCAATAATAAAAAAACTTGTTTTTAAGAAGGAATATAATATGGTCCAAACCCTGCTACGGCCATGGCTTATGGAGGCATTTGAAATCTTCATGCGACTCTTAATATCTTGAAAGAAGTATTAATAAATTCAGTGCAATGAGCCAAAAACGTTTGGTAAACTATAAAGCATTAATCCTTTCGAATATTTTGACAAGCCGAAAACAGATATCACGAATGGGTGTAACATTCTTATTCTATTAATTTTCAATTATATAATATAATAATTATTTACTATATAGTATATAGATAATATAATAATATATATATATATATAATAATAATATATAATATATATATATTATATTATATATATATATATATATATCAATTAAACTAGATGATACTTATTTTTTGGAGGAGGGGAGAGGGAAATTAGATATTTAAGTAAAAAATATAATAATACATTTGAAGCCCAAATGTTTTTAGAAAATGTTTTTTAGAATTGATTAAGATTTTCGTACAAAAAAAAGTGAAAAAGTCATTTAATACCATGTTTTTTCCCTTTTAAAGAAACATTATACTTAATTTTATATCTCTTTCCAAAAATGTCATTACTTTTTTATGCAAAATATCTAATTTTCTCAATAAAAAGGAGAACTAAATCTGATATTATAGCATGTAAGCCATTATATATATATATATATATATATATATATAATATATATTAATAATATATTATATATATATATATAGTATATAATAATATATATATATATATATGGTCCAAGGGCCATTTCCACTTTCGGGCCCTATTGACTCTTATTTAGCCACTGCTATACGTATATAGCTATACATTATATTTTTGTCGAAAACAAAAAAAAAAAAAAAACCCTTTCATAAAGATTATTTTACATAAAATATTTTTAAAAAAATTTTTTCTTAAGTTGTGTTATGATAGCTAATAAAGGTTTCAGAGCCATTAAGAGGAAAAAAAATAAATATATTTTGTTTTAAAAATGTTAATTTTGTTTTGTTCATTAAAATAATTTAAAAACAAATTTTGAAATTTATATATTATATATATATATATATATATATATATATAATTATATAATTATATATTATATATAATATATTATATTATACTATAGGCTTTGATTTATGCTCCGGGCTGAGCCCCTCCCAATATTAAAAATGCGCAGGCGTATGCGATGTTGACAGAAACATAAAATTTTTTGTAAAAAAAAGTAAAAGAAATTTTTTAACAATGTTAAACATAAAAACGTAGTAATTAATCAAGAAAAATAAAGAAAAAGAATGCTGTT
>JABUQX010119694.1:27500-31430 GCA_015478945.1 Trachelipus rathkii | reverse complement strand
ATATATATATATATATATATATATATATATATATATATATATATATATATATAAAAGTATAAAACATATCACTCCCAATCACCAACAAAATTTCTTTGAAATTTAAAATCTGGAATATCTTTGAAAACTTTGTTCTATAACATTAAAAATGTCTCTTTTAAATAATAATATAATAATAATAATAATAATAATAATAATAATAATAATAATAATAATAATAATAATAATAATAATAATAATAATAATAATAATAATAATAATCATAGTCATAATAATAATAAAAATAATAATAAAAATAATAATAATAATAATAATAATAATAATAATAATAATAATAATAATAATAATAATAATAATAATAATAATAATAATAATAATAATAATAATAATAATAATAATAATAATAATAATAATAATCCCGAGTGATAAGAAATTATTTGCTTAAAAAGCCTACTGCATTTTACGATTTCTGGTCGGTCTTACATGTGAAATGATGTTCGTCAACGACCGATTGCCACTAACAAAGTATATTTTCATGAACGACTTAGAAACATTGCCATTGAACCGTTAATTAGAAGAACATAATATTTCTGTTCTTAAGTGAACAAACTCTTGAAAAGAGAAAAAAGATGAACAAGTACTTCGATGCTATCTCAAAAACTAGTTAATGGAAGGTAAAATCGTGCACAATAGAGAACAAAAATATTCCATTGCAATATTAACTGTCGTTTCGAAAAATCACTCCCATTCCATGGTAGGTGGTAGATATTTTCGAAAAAAAAAAGCAATAACATATAGAAAATATCTTTATTTTTAATATAGCTTGAATCATATAGCACCCTAAAATAGTTTAAAAAAAGTTATAGATAAGGAGATTGGTGGAAAGGTAAGCTAAAATGCAACTCAGAAAATGCGATACATACACCCTATTTTCGCATAAGAAACTAAAATTTACCTTTTTCCATGAGTTTGAAAGAACGTCACCGCGTCAATGTGTAAGTTTCCTTCAGTATTGTCTTTTCCTGACATAATAGCAGCAACATTACGGCGGACAGGATGCACCAAATGAGAAGAATAGAAGGCGTAGTAGATTCCAACAAGGTGTTGCTCTCCTTCATCATGAGAAAAAATTAAAAATTGTACGCCATCAAGGTAAAAGGTTTCCTTATATGGTATTTATATTAAATTAAACTCAAATAAGGTTTTATAACCACTATTACTTTAAATGTAAAAGGTAAAACATAGGAAAATTGTTTAAAAACACCCTAATGTGTTTTTTTTTTTAAATGAAAATCATAACCTTTTAAATTAAACTATAATTTGTAAGCGAAACTATTAATAAAGCAATTAGTTATATTGTTAATGGAGATATTTCTCTTTGGAAATCATTTAATTTTAGTGAGAACAAGAAATGCATTTTGAAAATGACCTTTGTTTTAAATTTTGAGAACAACCAACATTATCATATTTTCACCAGTTCTTGCCCAGTCTAATCACAGACTCTTTCTTTATAACAAACGTTTCAATGCAATTTTCTCTTCACGGAGATTCCAGCTGACGCTCTCCTAGGTCTAGACTTACCAAACACTTCCTTGTACGACGAGCCATCAACCAGATTTGTTTTTAAATATTTTTTTTTCTTAAGTAAACAGCTCAAAGGAATAACCCTATTCAAGAAAGGGAACTTCTCTAGGTAACTATACCTAGTGGATACTGACGAGGTGTCCAAACCTAACCCTGTACCACCTTCGACTCAGTTTTGAACTTGTACTACTCGTATTTCTGTAAGACCTTACAATTTTTTACCTAATTATTTCCTAAGCATTAATAGGCACATTAATAAAGAGTGAGAAAAAAATTTATGTAATAAAATATTAGATAATAATAATAATAATAATAATAATAATAATAATAATAATAATAATAATAATAATAATAATAATAATAATAAATATAACAAAATTAGAAATAACCCAATCACACAAAAAAAAAACTATAACAAATGGTATTTTATATATATATATATATATATATATATATATATATATATATATATATATATATATATATATATATATATATATATATATATATATATATATATATATATATATATATATATATATATATATATATATTTTATCTTGATATATATATATATATATATATATATATATATATATAGATATATATATATATATATATATATATATATATATATATATATATATATATATATATATATATATATATATATATATATACAAAGAGTATATATATATATATATATATATATATATATATATATATATATATATATATTTTATATATATATATATATCTGTATATATACCGTATATATATATATATATATATATATATATATATATATATATATATATATATATATATATATATATATATATATATATATATATATATAGGGTAGTACTTGCTAGATTGGTGGCTTATTTTAAGAGCAAGCACCCTATATAAGAGGATGGTAAATTTAAAAATCCATATTTGAAATGATGTTTTTATTCAACATAAGTAAAATATGAAATAAGTATAAAAGTAATAAAAGTTCCTTCTGTGAGATACTCTTCGCAGGCGAGCCGTAGCCCTTCCGTGAAATTTCCCGCTCTTGCCGAGAGCGTTTTAAGTTTGGAGGATTTCTGGGAGAGAGTATCTTGATTCTTCTTGTTAATTTATTCTGACTCTGTATCTGACTGAAGAGTATCTCAAAAGGACGAGTTTATATATATTTTTCACTTTGACTTATGCTAAAATTTTGCTCGCGCAAATCTTAGCATAAGTACGAACATAAATTAAAATTATTTTACAAAGTTATAATGGAGTACTACATTACTTCCTGCGCTAAACACGGAGTGAGAAAGTATGTTATAATAATTATACAAGAAATAATAACTAAAATACATAGTTATACTTTCAAATGCAAACATATCTAATTATGTCCGAAGACATAAGTAGACATATAAACATTTGAAGGCAAAAATAGTATACATGAAATATAAAGAATATTCAAATACGAGCATAACTGGTTACATCCGAAGATCTAAACATATATACAAATATTTGAATACATAAAAATACAATAATGTTATATATACAGAAAATAAAAGGTGCATTTAAACACAAGCATATTTGGTTATATCCGTTAGATATAAACAAACATACAAACATTTAAATACAAAAATATTTATACATAATTATCGATATTGAACAATTGAGTTATTCACAAAAGTTAAATAGGCCACATTGATCGAACCGTTGAATCACGGAAAGGTCCAATATAAGGCGTTTCTAATGTATCCATGATTTGATCAATGCGCACGTAAATAGTTTTCAAAGCTGTAGTTACGAGAGAAACATTGCTTGACATATGTAGAGACGAAGTTGCTTGAAATTTAGGTCCTTTATTTGAAAAATTTCTTCATACATAAAAGGGAGCGGTCACAGAACCATTTAGAATTCGAAAAGGAATCAAAGTTCGTAGTGGAATCCAAAAATGAATTTCTGCCCATAATCCAAACTTAAAATGATGAAAGAAATCCATACCGTAAAGGAAGTTACATATGTAGAGGCGAAGTTGCTTGAATTTTAGGTCCTTTATTTGAAAAATTTCTTCATACATAAAAGGGAGAGGTCACAGAACCATTTAGAATTCGAAAAGGAATCAAAAGTTCGAGGGAATCCAAAAATGAGTTTCTGCCCATAATATACAAACTTTGAAATGATGTAAGAAATCCGTACCGTAAAGGAAGTTTGCTATGTCTAGCGATGAATCCTCGAACTGTGATAGTTGTGAAAAGCTGAAGACCATAATCCAAAATTTATTAAAAATGAAAATTGAAGTTCGAATAGATAATGTTCATTTGCTTGAGTCATCTTCTCGGAGTGTTCTGATTG
>JABUQX010119694.1:15000-20000 GCA_015478945.1 Trachelipus rathkii | reverse complement strand
CACAGTAAGAAATCCGGTCGTGTAAGCAGAATTAAAAGACGATAATTTAGATGTGTTTGGGAAAAAAATCTGCTAAAGAAGTTAATAAAATTTAGTTGCGTCAGGTAAGACTAATGTGGAGAGAGAGAGAGAGAGAGAGAGAGAGAGAGAGAGAGAGAGAGAGAGAGAGAGAGAGAGAGAGAGAGAGAGAGAGAGAGAGAGAGAGAGAGACGTCGTAATTAATAAGGTAGATGTGTTAAGAAAATATGTTAAGCCAGGTTACGTTAGACAATGTTTAATCCGGTTAGGTAAGGAAAACCTAAGCTAGGCAATATATAAAAGATAGGCAGAATACTTAGAGAGCGGGCGTATAATTAATAAGCTCGTTGTGCTAAGTTTCAAATTTTATAACATTTGGAGGAGATAGAAACTATCTAAAAGTTAATACAATTAATGACCGTATAATTAATAAGTTCGTTGTGCTAAGATCCATATTTTGTGCAACAGGCACAGGCACAGGCACAGGCACAGGCACAGGCACAGGCACAGGCACAGGCACAGGCACAGGCACAGGCACAGGCACCCCGTAAAAACCTAAAACTATCAAATTTGAGTTCTATGGGGGCGGTAAAATATACATTAACGTTAAATTTGGATTATTAATTGCATGCGTGCTAACTCAGCACCGCACCCTCTCTGGCTCCAGCTCCGGCTCCGGCTCCGGCTCCGGCTCCGGCTCCGGCTCCGGCTCCGGTTCAGATTATGACTCATTTACTCAGACATATGAGACTCTCTGACTTGTTTTTATTACTCGTCCGTCTTCTTCTCTCACGCATTCCATGCATTTCTATTTTTCTTCTGGAACTATCCTCCAGGGGTTCCTTAAACGCCTTTGAGGGTGCTGAAACCCTCAAAATCAAGTTCTATGGATGGATTCATAAACATAGGTAAAGACACCTTACTCGGTATAATAAATGTTTATTTCAAAATGTTGCTCCAGCTACGGCTCTGGAGGCTGCTCCTTGAGCCGCCACATGAACCAATCAGGCTCCAAAATCCTTCCTCGCCTCCGAATCATTAGCTTATTTTCCACCTAGCTAATGCCATATTCAAGTTTAGGGACTTAGCTCTCACCATGGATGATCATAGCAGCATGAAACCTCTGCTTCTCAACGGTGACACTACTAGCTAAATGTGGGAGATGTTTGAGGGGGATACGATAAACAAAACTTACTGAAATGAGGGGGGAAAAGTATGGCTTATATGACTTGTTCATAGACCTACTTGGCTTGTGGCTATAAACTTACAAACACCAAATTATATATATATATATATATATATATATATATATATATATATATATATATATTATATATATATATATTATATATATATATATATATATATATATATATATATATATATATATATATATATATTATGTTTTTTATATATATATATATATATATATATATATATATATATATATATATATATATATATATATATATATATATATTTAATTTTTCTAATTAGCACATAAGCATTGGAGGTATTTCGTGTATGTAATATATTTATTTATAATATCTTCGAAACCCTATTGATAAGTATATACAACTATACTGTATAATAATTTGTAATATATTTTTGAACAAAATAACTATTGAGCAAGATTTATTTATTCATTCACGACGCCAAGAAATGTCGTCTGTGTGACTCAAGACTTGCAAGTGTCTTTAAGAGGTTTTCTTCATTTTTTTAAGAGTGTAAGAATTTTCTTCAATTCCTCTTTCTTTAGTACTTATTTGTTGGTCAACCTGGCGACCGTAAACTACTATACAAGTAATCCATCATCTTCATTTTTCGACGAGATTTTTCAAGAAGGGCGTCTTGGGGCTTTTCAACATTTCACGACTTCGATTTTGCTTAAACGACAATCATTTTACTGTTAAGAAGGGATTCTGTGGATTGGTAGAAGTATATAATAGTTTATGTAGAAAAATATAAATTTGGAAAATATTTACTAAGAGAAATAATTCTCACTCTGATTGGCTCACGCTCCTGTGAAATCGTGACGTCACGATTAATTACATGCTAGCCACGAACAAGTCTCGTGTGTAGCATTGATAGTAACTTTTAATTCTATTAATATATATATATATATATATATATATATATATATATATATGAGTATATATATATATATATATATATATATATATATATATATATATATATATATATATATATATATATATATATATATATATATATATATAAGGACATTTAAAATAATGAAATAAAGTTTTAACGGTGTAAATTTTAAAGGAAAAAAAAAGGAAGAAAGAAGTGTAGGTTTTAACCTTTATATTTTATATTTACATTATCACTAACCTATTAGTTATTGTGGTTATTGTGGGTTTATTATGAGCGGGTGGTGGTCTGTAAATGAAAAATTAGGTGGGGTCCTACAAAGCGCAGCCTGGGTGAGGATATATAGAAGAAGGGAAAAGATGGGGAGGAGAGAGAGGTAATTAGGGTGGGATGTATGAACGTGAGAGGGGGTAAATGAGGATTTGAAAAGGGAAGAAGTGGGGTTAATGTTTGAAGAAAAAAGGTTGGATGTAAACTGAAACTAAGCTGAAGGGAAAGAGGGAGATGGACTTTGGAAAATATAAGTGTATGTTATCAGGGTTGTACGAGAGAGTGAGGGCGTGGGAATAGTTATGAGGAAAGAGGTTTGGGATAAGGTAAGGTTGTGCAGCCAGGTGAGTTCAAGGATAATGTGGGTAAAAGTAAATTCGGGGGGGAAATGTGGGTTTTCATATGCGCATATGCACCAGTGAATGGAGTGAGGGAGGAGGAGAGAGAAAGATTTTGGAGTGAGTTGAGTGAGTGTTGGGAAAGTTTGGGGTAAATGACAAAATTTGTCTATTGGGAGATTTGAATGCAGGAGTGGGAAGGGGGAGGGGGTGGGAAGAATAATAGGACCTTTTGGGGTGGGGGAGAGGAATGTTAATGGAGAAAGTCTGTTAGAGTTGTGTGTTGGAAAGAAGAATGATAGTGGGGAATACTTGGTTCAAAAAAAAGTGAAAACCATAAGTATACATGGAAGAGTGAGATAACGGGGGGGAGGGCGGTACTGGATTATGTGTGTGTAAATGGGAAGGATAGAGGCAGATTACTGGATGTAAATGTATTTAGAGGGGCGGGGAGGGGGATATCGGATCACTATTTGGTGGTTGCTAGTATAAGGGTGGGAGGAGAGGTGTTGGTTAGGGAAAGGGGAGAAAAGAGGAGAGTAGAAGTGATAAAGGTGGAAAAATTGGAGGAGACAGTGTGTAAGAGGGAGTTTAGGAGAGGTATGGAGGATAGGGGAGAAACGTGAGAGGGACGGGAATTGGGGAGGTGGAGGGGGAGGGGAAGAGATTTAAAGAGGCAGTATGTGAAGAGGCTAGAAGGGTATGTGGAGTAAAAAGGGTGGGTGCAAGCAGAAGGAAAGGGAGTGAATGGTGGAGTGAGGAGGTGAAGGAGGTGGTGAAAAGGAAAAAGGAGGCTTATGTGAAATGGTTGGGAAATAGGAGAGAGGAAAGCTGGGAGGAATATAGAAGGGTTAGAGTGGAAGCAAAGAGGGCGGTGGAGAGGACGAAGAGAAGAGCAAAAGAGGAATGGTGTAGAAAAGTGACGGAAAATTTTGAATCGGGAAGTAAGATGTTCTGGAAAGAAGTAAATAAAAAAAGGAAGAAGAAGGAGGGGTTGGGGGAGAGGATTAAGGGAGGAGATGGGGAGTGGATAGGAGGAGAGGATAGGGTGAGGAAGAGGTGGGGGAGTATTTTAGTGGATTATTGAATGAAGTGGGTGGGGAGGGGAGGAAGATTTGCAAGAGGTGAGGATGGGGAGTGAATTGGGGAGGGAGGGGGAGGATGAAATACAAATGGAGGAAATTATTAGGGCCTTGAATAAAGGAAAAAAAGGGAAGTCCGCAGGTCTGGATGGTGTGAGAATGGAAATGTTACAGAAGGGAGGTATAGGGGTGGAGGAATGGCTGTATAGGATATATAATATATGTTGGAGGAATGGAGAGGTACCACAGGATTGGGAGGATGGTTGTTTGGTTCCACTGTATAAGGGGAAAGGGGATAGGATGGAATGTGGAAATTATAGAGGTATATGTCTTTAGTGTGGTAGGGAAAGTGTATGGGAGAATACTGATTGAGAGAGTGAGAGGTTTAACAGAGGGGAGAATGGGGGAAGAACAAGGAGGATTTAGGGAGGGAAGAGGGTGTGTGGACCAAGTGTTTACACTAAAGATGCTTGTGGAGAAAAGTATAGAGAGGAAAGGGAAAGTGTATGGGTGTTTTTTAGACTTAGAGAAAGCATATGATAGAGTGAAGAGGGGTGAATTGTGGAGGGTGTTGGAGGAAAATGGAGTGGGGGTAAATTAGGTAAAGGTATTAGGGCCTTTTATAGGAATAGTAGAATGTGTGTGAGAGTGTTAGGAGGGGAGAGTGAGATGTTTGGGGTGGAGAGAGGATTGAGGCAGGGGTGTGTAATGTCGCCGTGGCTATTCAATTTGTTTATGGAGAGTGTTTGCAGAGGAATGGTGAGGGAGGGGAGGGGGGTGGAATTGATGAATGGGAATGATAGAAGGGAAGTGAACATGATACTGTTTGCGGACGATACTGCCCTAGTGGCGAAGAACGCGGAAGGGCTGAGGTATTTGGTGAGGGAGTTTGAGAGAATGTGTGGACAAAAGGGGCTTAAAATAAATCCAGGTAAGAGTAAAGTGTTAGTGTTTGAGGAGGAGGAAAGTGAGGAGGGGGAGGGGTTAGAGGTTAGAGTAGGGGGTGTAGTATTGGAAGAAGTAAAGATTTTTAGATATTTAGGGATGGATTTGGGTAAGAGGGGAGGGATGAAGGAGGAGATAGAACATAGAGTAGGAGAAGGAATGAGAGCTTTGAGTGGTCTGAGAGAATTATGGAAAGGGGGGGATTTATCACAGAAAGTTAAGATAAGCATGT
>JABUQX010119694.1:0-2500 GCA_015478945.1 Trachelipus rathkii | reverse complement strand
ATGCAGATTATAAGATTTAAAAATTACGTAGATAAAAATGAATGATGACTAAAATCGTTCATTTACCTTAATTTTGACTTAATGACTTCCTTGTACTTGATGAGATCTTGAGAGATTTTCTGTATCAGGTTCAATGTTAGTCAAGCGAAGTCGCAAATCTTCTCTTTGACTAATTATCAAAGTTTTTATCGATAGCACTGATCTCTCTCTCTCTCTCTCTCTCTCTCTCTCTCTCTCTCTCTCTCTCTCTCTCTCTCTCTCTCTCTCTCTCTCTCTCTCTCTCTCTCTCTCTCTCTCTCTCTCTCTCTCTCTCTCTCTCTCTCTCTCTCTCTCTCTCTCTCTCTCTCTTTCTCTCTCTCCCTCTCTCTCTCAAAAAAAAAAAATCTCTCTCTCTCTCTCTTTCTCTCTCTCTCTCTCTCTCTCTCTCTCTCTCTTCTCTCTCTCTCTCTCTCTCTCTCTCTCTCTCTCTCTCTCTCTCTCTCTCTCTGGTGTGTATATGCAATTGTGTAGCCGTGTATAAACAACTCCCTGGCGTTGATGACTGTGTTTTATTAAGTAAATATTAACAGCACTGTCTTGTATAATAGAATTGCTATTGAAGATAATAATTTCATTTTATTATGTTAGCTCACCGCACCGTAGGACATCAGCGCATCCTAGAGCTTACTGCCCCCTTAATCAAGTCCAGCTCACCCCAGTGGGCACAATCGCACAGCTTCAGAACACATATTTACTATTTATTTAGAAAAATAAATTGAAAAGTAATAGAAGCACATGAATCTTCCCCGGGGCTATTTTTTCAGTCGAAAGCAAAATAAAAGGGTGAAAAGTACAATATCGACTTTGCAAATTATAAGTACAGGTGTCCCTCAAAGCTCATCCTTTGATCTACTCCAATTCATCATATACATTTAACGATCATGTGCATCTTCCAATTAAGCCACACTATATAATATATGCAAAAGACTCTCCAATTTAAGCATCTCATGAATATTAAAATACCTGCGAGGAAGTTATTAATGCTGATCTTGAATTATTTCGGATATGGACGTTTGGGAATGTGTTGATGGTCGATGTTAATGAAACTAATAATGGTATTTGCTCCACTGTCTCAATATTATGTTACGCAGTTCTTAATGTGGAAAAAATTCTCAGACAATACAGTTGGACGGTGATTTAAAATTCTCATATGTGTTAAAAATTACCTTTACAATTTTAAATCTAAAAAAGTAACATTTTTGTATTTTACACCTAACGGACTAACGGACATTGCCCTTTGTTCGAAGAAGGGAATTTCTCTTATAGGAATCGATTTAGGGACCACTTCGCGATTGCGAAACGGAACAGTATCCACTACTCAAACATACAAAGTAAAAATCCCAATCACTGGTATATTAATTAAGAAAATATTTCCCTATTATTTCTACTTGCTCAATTTGTATATGCTGATATTAAAGCCTTTACAAGTTTCTCTTCATGTTTTAAGTATCAAATATTATCCTGTGAATATCCACCATATTTATATATCATGTTTCATTATCTCGGACTGCTAACTATTGAAGAGCTCAAAAGATTATGCTTTTTAAAGTTCATGCATGAGGTAACAGTAACCTTTTCGTGGATTCCTTTGCCTACGTACAATGATTATTGCATAGTCCCAATGTCACAGGAACATTGTAAATAAAAAAAATTATGGTTAAGAATGAAATTCCTGCTTTAAAAAAGATTTATGTATTGCGTTTATCAGCTAAATAGTCTTGCATTAGCTTGTATAGTCATTTTACACTTCTGTAAAGTAAGCTAAAAGTCTATTATTATTATTATTATTATTATTATTATTATTATTATTATTATTATTATTATTATTATTATTATTATTATTATTATTATTATTATTATTATTATTATTATTATTATTATTATTATTATTATTTCCCAGGGCTGCGGAGCCGGCAAAATTTTTTCCGGCTCCGGCTCCGGCCCGGCCGGAGTTCCGAATTACCAGGTCTGACCCGGCTCCATCATTTTAAATTACTGGCTCCGACTCCGGCCCGGCCCGGCTCCAGCATTTTAAAATAACCGGCTTTTAAAGATCTCCGGCTCTGGCCTCTGGCCTTAGACCACTAGTCTTAGAGCTAATTTTCTCTTCTTTTCCATTTTTGTCTTTTGCGAAAACTGGCTAATTCTGTTATCATAAATATTTTTGTAGGGTATGATGCAGTAATATTTGATAATGACATCTTTATTAACTTAAATAATTAAAAACTTCAGAAAATATTTATAGAAAATAACGATTTTAAGAAATACGGAAAAAGAATATTTACTTTCTTCCTAAATTTTAATATATAATTCCTCTTTGAACGATGAACTAACTGCCTGTACATTTACTTAATATAAATTGCAAACGTTTCTTATGATGGTATAGTGTTATATATATATATATATATATATATATATATAGCAGTGGTGGTATATATAAGTATATATGCTATATATATAT
>JABUQX010119693.1:7500-11308 GCA_015478945.1 Trachelipus rathkii | reverse complement strand
ATTGTCAGAAAATCACCTGCGAAACGATGTAGAAAGGAAAATGACATTTAACTATTTAACATATCTTTTTGGTCATGAGTTTTATTTAAACGTGGGAAAAAAAGGTTTGTATTTTTTATTTTAGGAAATTAATGTTTGCATAATAAATTGTATAAAAATATATGTAGTGGGAGTTTTTTGACCTCTAGGCGTGTCTCAAAATATTCTGCCAACTCTTTCCCTTAATATCAAGAAAATAACTAATATATATTTACTGAATATATATTATAATTAGCATATTGAAGCATTATGAGGTAGTTTTTCAGTTTACTTATAATGAGTACATGAAAGAAAAAAATGCCACTCTTGTAAAAATGAAACTTGAGGCATATAAACAAAAGCACCTATCACACACACACACACATATATATATATATAATATATATATAAGTATATATATATATATAATATATATTAACTAATAAAATATATATATATAATATAAAATATAATATATATATATATACTAATAATAATATAACTAATATAGATATATAATATTAACTATTATAC
Organism: Trachelipus rathkii; assembly: GCA_015478945.1. Taxonomy (NCBI): domain Eukaryota; kingdom Metazoa; phylum Arthropoda; class Malacostraca; order Isopoda; family Trachelipodidae; genus Trachelipus; species Trachelipus rathkii. The sequence goes on along the minus strand of JABUQX010119693.1, from coordinate 10,756 downwards.
ATATATAATAAATAAATATAACAAAAATATAATATTAATATACATATAATAAATAAAATATATAATAATATAATATAATACTAGTATAATATATAATAATATATAAACAAATAATAATTATAATAATAATCATACTATAATATGAAGATGTGAATAAGGGCGTGATTTGATAGTTCTCAATACGAATCTAAGGCAATATCTCGAAGAAATTGTGATAAATATTAGTAAGTTTATATTCATAAAAATATTTTTAAGCTTTTAAAATATTTTTACAACAACACTTTTGATATCAAATATCTTGCACGAAACCAAACTTTTCGCCCCCCCCCTCCCCAAGTCCCTGCGATACCCGTCCCTAATCTTTCTCTTATTCTGAATTTTTATAAAATATAATATATAATAAAAAATATAAAAATATAATATAGAATAATTAAGAACTAAATAAAATACATATAAATAAAAAAATATTACTAATATTAATAAGAAAATTAAAAGATTGTGTAGGTATAATACAAAACATATGTATAATAATAATGCGCAGACATACGTTAATTAACATATGCAAACCGATGAAAAAAAAAACTAAACCTAGCAGTGGAAAGCAAAGAAATTTTATATATATATACAATATATAAAATACATGTTATATTTAAATAACATTGTACAATCTATTAATAAAAAAAATATATAAAGAGATACTTAAATATTTATAAAATAGTCTATTTTTCTCAATGTAAAAATTATATATATATATATAAAATATATATACTAAGATGTAATTCCATATCATAAAAATTATAGATGTATATATATATAATATAAATAATATATAAAATATTATAAAAATATATATAAATATTATAATATACCTTGGAAGTGTGATACGTTTAACACAGTTTGACGCATGTGTTCATGTCAGTGATAAGTACATATTCTGAAATCACTGAGTGACTGATAATTTCTTAGTAATCAGATGCTACTTTGTCTTGTTATTTTGAGAGCTCATTTTATCACGTGGCAAATAGTGAACCTTAATGCAAAAGAGTAACACTTATGATAATGTGTGTGTGTGTGTGTGTGTGTGTGTCTCAGTCTCGAAACATTTTGAAACTTTTGGAAAATATATATTTAATGACTCGCCTTAAGATGGAAATATCGGTTTACAGTGGTATATACAAATACTGTATTACTATACATCCAACCATCTTAAAATATATATATATTAATATAAATATATATAATATATATATAAATATATAATATAGAAAAGAAATAATACATATAAGTATATATATATAATAAATAATTAATATAATAAAAATAACACAAAAACAAAACTAAATAATAATAAAACACAAAATAATACTATAATATAATCTACATAAAAAAAAATAAATAATAAATTAAAAATATATAAATATATATTATATAGTAAAAAATCGTTTGCTACATATACTCGCGTGAACGCCATAAATATACTGTATATTAATAACATAATAAAATAAATACTATATAATATATAATAAAATATATAAATAATATATAAATAATATAAAAAATATTAATAATATAATATATATATATTATATAAAATTAATAAATAAATTAAATAAATAAATAAATATAAATATAATACTATATAGTACTATATATATAAATATAATATATTATTATAGAATAAATGATAAATACCTATAACATAATAATTACCTGTAAAAAAACAGAAGATTTTATTTAACAAAAACTTATTATAATAAGTAAAGAAAATATTTTTGAAGCTTAAAACCTCCCGAATAATATTCCACATAATTGCATTGAATTATATTTATACCTTTTTGTCATTTATATCAATATAAAAACAAATATTTTGAAGATCAAAGTATTATTGATGATTTTGTGTTTAATGAAATTTAATATAATAATATATAATAATAATATATATATAATATATAAAAAAAAAAAAATATAATAAAATATAATACTATTAATAATAATATAATAAATCAATATTATACATGTACCTACATATAAAATAATATAATAATATTATATAAATAATATATATTAAATAATAATAAAATATAAAATAATTATAAATTCAAATAACTTATATATATATATACATATACCCATACCTATAATATACCCTCATAGGAATACCTGTGTTTATGTGAATAACTGTTACGGCGCTCCTTACCCCCCTACCCCATAAATAATGACACAGATGTTCAAACAATAAAAATAATAATTGATAATAATAATAGATGTTACCCAGCGTTTTACCTCCGTACGCACCGGTACATAGTTTTTTTTTTCAATATATAAAAGTATCCGTACATAAACATTGACGGCTCAACGCACGTCAAGAGATCAAGTTATATTCCCTATTCCTTTACTCTACTTCTCCTTCTCCTCTACTCTCTTCTCTCTACTCATCTCTACCTCTCTCTCATCATCTTCTCTTCTCTCCCTCTAACTCTCCTCTCTCTCATAACATCTCCATCTACTCAATCCTCCACTCACATCCTCCTCCCCTCTACTCTCTCCATCTCTCTCAGAATTATCTCTCCACCATTCTTTCCATTTACATTAATATCTTTATCTATTCTACGTATTTGACCACGCAAATATAAACTTTGAAGAATTAACAATATAATATATAGTAAAAAAAAAATAAAAACACCCTATACACCACCAAATAATATATAAATAACACCACTAACCCAATCGTAAAAAACACACTCAACACGTATAAAATACCTACTAAATAAAATACACCCAACCTAACCAATAACTATAAAACCACCTCCTCACCCTAATAAAATAATGATAACCTAGATATAGTACTACTAAAAAACAAAACCTAATACAAAACAATAATAATTATAAATATAAAAATATATACTATCATAAATGTATTAAGATTCCGAACACTGAGAGTATTACAATTTAACACAACAATATGAAGAGACACATAGCCCAATGATTACGACCAAATAATCAAGAAATTCGAATACTATTTTATTTTTTTTTTTAATATTCCTACGTACTCATAAAATGGGGACTTGAGTTTTCATTAAATTTAATATATTTTGTGTATTTAAAAAGAAAACCAAAAACACACCTTAACTAACCAGACATAAACCTAAAATTGCAAAACTCCTCTAAAAGTGTTAAAACAAGCAACTGTAAAATAAAAGGCTTGAAATTTAGGGTTTCCCAGTCTATAAATGGTGCGTAGCCTTTATAGATTCAT
>JABUQX010119693.1:0-2500 GCA_015478945.1 Trachelipus rathkii | reverse complement strand
CACAAAATCTGTCTGTTATAGTCATAACATGCAATTTCACAAACTGTAACTAAAAACCGCCAATTTGGCTTAGTCAAAATGTACTATATGATACCCAAACCGTCCATACCTATCCAATCCTTTCTTAAATGTTGCAATTGAGACGCACTCAACAACTTACTGTGTCAAACCATTCCAAAAATGTACAACCTTATTACTGAATGAATGCTTTCTTATATCAAGATGGCATGCTTTCTTCTTAATTTTCTTGGTCTCCCGTTTGTGGTCTATTATGAAGAATTTATTGGTCTCTGTATTATCAATAGATGTAAATATTTTGTAGACTTGTATCATGTTTACTCTGAGAAATCGCCTTTCTACAAAAAACATTCTTAACTCCTTCAGCCTCTCCTCATAGCTCTTAACCTCAAACCCAAAAATCATCCTCGTTTCTCTACATTGCACTCTCTCTAGCTTATCTATGTCCTTCCTTAAATAAGGGGCCCAAATTTGTGCAATTGCACAATACTCTAATACTGGCCTAATATAGCTATTATACAGTATATTTATAACCTCCTTTCTCTTGTAAAAGACATTGCTATTTATTAAACCTAGCATCTTATTAGCTTTATTCCTTGCTTCCAAACACTGATTAGCTACTTTTAAATTACTGCCTATAATCACACTTAAAATCTTTTTTTTTGGTCCGCAGACTCAAGCCAATCCCATTTATATCTTAGTTAAAACTTTTATTTGAGTAATCTAGGTGAAGAACCTTACACTTTTTACTATTAAATTTCATTTGCCACTTATCTGCCCAACCAAGAAGTTTATCAAAATCATTTTGAATCTTTATACATCCTTCACTATTCCTTACTGAGGTATCCACTTTGGTATTATCTGCAAACTTAGAAGCCGTACATTTAAGTCCCTGATCTAAATCATTTATTTATATGAGAAACAGTAGTGGCCCCAGCACTGAACCCTGTGGGACACCACTCTTCACTATTTCTCATGATGACTTATTGCCATTTAGTTGTACACATTGTTTTCTATTCCGCAACCACTCTTTAATCCAACCATAGCCTGCCACTCCACCACCACGGTACAGCCTTTTTCATCAGCCTTATGTGGGGAATCTTATCAAAAGCTTTGCTGAAGTGTAAATATATAATATCAACTGGATCTCCTCGGTCAATGCAGTCAATAATGTATTCCATAAATTCTAAAAGTTTTTTCTGACATGACCTACCTCTTCTAAAAAACCATGCTGAAATCATACAATATCTTGTTATCTTTCAAAAATTTCTCTATATTATCTTTCAGTAACTTTTTCAAAACTTTAACAACCAGAGATGTTAAACTAACTGGCCTATAATCTCCCAAATCTTCCTTACTACCTTTCTTATAAATAGGCACAACATATGCTTGTTTCCAGTCTTCTGGTACCTCACCAAATGTTATAGATCGCTTAAAAATCAAGTACAGTGCCATTGCAATGCTGCTACTACCCTCCTTCAGAATTCTACCATATATACCACCAGGACCTGCAGCTTTTCTTGGGTCATTGCCGTTCAGTAAAGATTTAAGTTCTCTTACCTCAACTTCAAGTTCCGTAGGTCTATTTATTTCATGCACACCAGAATTATTAGTCTCCAAACTATTATCCAATCTTTCCTCAGTAAACATTGACGCAAAATAAGCATTGAACATAATGAACAACTCCTTATCTGAACTCAATAAGCTTTCATCAATTTTAATTGGACCAATTGTCCTATTCTTACTTCAAAATTTATTAAAGCTAAGAAACTTCTTCAGGTCCTTATTACTATTCCTTGCTAAATTAATTTCTGCCACTCTCTTTGCCTTTCTTATTAACTGGTTAAGTTCATTTCAATTTTTCCTATAATTTTCCAAATCGTCCTCCCTATTACTACTTACTAATCGTGAATATTTTAAAACATCTACGCTTTTCATTTTTTTCTCTCTTATCTCTCCATTCCACCAAACAGGTTTTCTCTTCGCCACCTTAATGGGATTTATCTTTAAAACATAATGACTTAATATTCATCAAAATTTGCTTAAAATATTCATCACATGATAAAACAGTTTTGGTCTTTAAACTCTTTATCCCAGTCAATTATACTAAGAATGTCTCGAAATTTGGTAAAATCGTCATTTCGGAAATCTAAGATCTTTTCCTTTTTAACTTGCAGTTGGGACCCAGATATCACATTCATGTTAAATCTAATTATATTATGGTCACTAATTCCTAAATTCTCCTCAACTCGAACCTCAACCTATATACTTTCATCGCTAGTTAGTATTAAGTCTAAAAGTGCATCGTGTCTTGTAGGTTCATGAACCATCTGGCTCAAAAAGTTGCCTAGTATATTAAGTCTAAAAGTGCATCGTGTCTTATAGGTTCATGAACCATCTGGCTCAAAAAGTTGCCTAGTATACAATTTATAAATATAGAACTACTAAGTCCATATTAAACGGAATCCCAGTGAATGAAAGA
>JABUQX010119692.1:87500-105275 GCA_015478945.1 Trachelipus rathkii | reverse complement strand
TATGAAGAACTGCAGTACTCTCTTAATAAATGAGATGAAGTGTTTATTTAATGAATTTTTTTCTTTATCAAAATAACTAAATACTCATTAATGAACAGCCTGATAACATCAAAAGTCCATTCCATCTCATTATTAACATTCTATTTTCTAATCACCATCATACCTTTTCTCTCGTATTTTCATATTAATACCCATTTGCTGTTACAAAGCATAAATTCTCTAAACTACCAAGTAAGAAACGAAACTTAATGAATAAAAAAGAAAAGTTTTTATATATTGTATTTATTATGTTCAGAGAATTTGACTATTGTATCATATTTACATCTCCACCACTATTTCTAAAATGGTTCAAATTATTTTGTAGCTAATAAAAATAGGAATACTTGTCACACACTCACAAGAAAAGAAAACTTAACTTTCAATTAATCCCTGCGAAAAATCTAGATCTCTATAAAATATATTTATAAAGATTTTAAATTTTTAGGTTTTAACTTATTAAATACGTTACTATTATATCATACTTTTAACTTAATTGATACTCCTTTACTGATCTTATTAAGTTTATAGTATTACTTTATATATACATATATATAAATTTAAATATATATATAGCGCTCACCTAATAAAAAAAATATAATTAGGACTGGACGATGTATTACTTATGACTATATTCTCAAGAAGTGAGCATATTATACAGCATTTAGTTTCAAATAACTATAATACCTCTTACGCATCGCTCCATTATGCCTATCACTATAAGATTGGCATTATCGGGTTCATACAACCGATCTCATGCGTATCTCCTTATCACTATATACAAAAGGGTTATAACAGTGTAAGGTGTTCAGTTAAGTACTATAAGAATATTACCTTTAGCTCTGTGAACCTATGTCACCAAGCTTCTCATATATTTATTAATAATAAAACTTAGGGATTAATGGCCACTCCCTTATAGATACTTATACTCGCCAAAATCAATGACAGAATACATGTATCCTCTCAGAAACACTATATATCACTATGGTATCCTAGTATCCACATATAACTTAGTATCTCTCATATGAATATAATGTAATTTATAATATATATATTATATTATAATATAATTATAAGTATATATATATATACTTGATATATATATACATATACATATAATATTTTAATTATAAATTATTATTCTACAAGTACTATCTATCAAAAAGATAATCGAAATCTAATATTATATTATATATATATATAATAATTAATATATAATAATAATATTAATATATATATATATATATTAATAATATACTATATATATAATTATATATATATTTATACACTGTCTTTTACTATACATATAAATTTAATTAAACATTATTATTTCCAATTTTCCATGGGAAATTTGTTTCTGGTGAAATATTGCATAGTTTCCTTAAAAACTAAAAATTATTATTTTACTACTAAAAAATAAAATAACGTTAAATTTTGAATTTATTTTTTATTTTTCCTTATATTTCTGTAAATACTATATATAATTATAATATATAATATATAATATATTATATATAGAAATATTAATTTAATTATAATATATAGTATTGAAATATATATAATATAATATATATAGTATAATATATATAATAATATATTAATATATATATACTAATAATTTATAATATATAATATATTAATATAATATATTAATATTATATATATATATATATATATATATGATATTATATCTATAATATATATATATTATATAATAAATATATATTATATGAATAATCAATAAAAGATCATTATATTATATATATAAATTAACATTAATATAAATATAATATAATATATATATATTAATATATAATATTATAATTAATTTATATATTAATATTAATATATATAATATATATATATATTCTAATCTATATATATATTAAATAGTATATAATATATTAATTATATATATATATTAATATATAATATATATTATACCGAGTATATATATATATATTATATATAATTTGTTATATATATATAATTATATATATATTTATTACTAGTAATTATATTATACTTATAGTTAACAACTACTATATATAGTTATTAACTACTTAATATACAAGTAATATATAGTAATTATATATATAATGATATATATATAATATATAATATAATGTTTACTTAATTACTTAACGTAAAGTTCCATAATAATGTATGAATAAGTGATAATTCAAATAGTTAGACAAATTAAAACCGAATGGTTAATGACTTGTACTAATGTATGTTAGATAAATAGAGTATAAATAACACTGAGAATGAGCAGCGCAGCGAGAGAGGGTTTATCATATATGGGAAAGTTTCAGGAGTAGTATAAGAGACTTATGTCTTTCGCCCTGTGATTTCTAAAAGAACGCAAAGAGGGTATTAGCACCCTGTAGCTATTGTCATTGCGCCTCTGTGAAGAGCGAAGCTTGTATGGCAGATCTATCGTATATTCATTATATAATAAAGGGAATTAGTTTATGCCGGCTATTTACGCACAGAATAAAGACAAGATCCTATAGATAAGATAGAAAGAATTGAATTTTTGAGGTGTTGAAAACAATTGTTCTATCTCTCTCTCTCTCTCTCCCGAACTTGAAGTGACTTCTCTCTCTCTGAAAATTCACTCTCTCTTTATTCTCACCATTCTCAATCTCACTTCTCTCCACTTCTCATCTTGCAACTCTATAGGGTACATCTATTTTAGGAGAGTAGCCACAGCATGAACTGAAGATAGCCAACGTATTTGAACGCTTTTTCTCTCCATTCAAGGACCGACGATACAATAAGACACTCCTTCACACTAGATAAGCGGCCTACTCCGCTATTCTCGAAGAGAAGCTGACATTATCAGCTACATCAACGGCGACAGTGAAAGAGCTGGAGTATTGGGAGTAGTAGGTATATCACGCCGAAGGTGCAAAATTAAATATTAAAAAATTATACCATTACGCCTATAGAACTACGATTAGCATACGACTGATACTAGAAAACTATACATAAGTACTAGAGCGTAGTCGTTGAGGCTTACGTCGATACTATTTAAAAAAAATACAATTTCGGTAGCTACGAATACTAATACTGAGTAGACTTAATATAAGAAATCTAGATATATTAATAGTGAGACGAGATTATAGTTCTAGAGTTTAATGTACCCCACTGACTCAGCTCCGCAACATGAGGCCACGAGGCACATAATAATATCAGGAAGGGTGGTGTGCATGTCTCCAGGGAGCTACAAGCAGTCTGAACGCCTCAAGATCTACGTGGCTAAGTATTGTAGCAATCTGACTCTGTATGTGTAATGATGGAAGTGGGGTGTATGCATTAAATTCAGCAGGAGATATACTAACACTACACTGTTACACATAACTGATTCTGTTTCTAAAACAAGATGGAAAGAGATTATCACGAGAAACAGCTAGGTGGCGAGGAAATAGATAGCGAGAGACCGCAGCGACACATATATGTTGGCACGTTACAAGTCCATCAACTCTCATAGACACTCAATAGAGACACGACTAAAGCCCACCCCTGAGAGTACTCAATTTTACTAAATGTTGAGGGCGACGTAAGAGGTATACGGCTCGCGCCATTCTACGAGTTATTATCAAAGATTCCTCCTCAGATGCTCAATTCGCTGCCGGCTTGCCACGTACTTTACTCAAAATACAGTGAAAACAAAATGTATAACAGTAACAACGAATACTGTGTTCTGTGCAGATGTATATAAGTGTTCACATGTGAGAAGATAGCAGAAACTAGTTGAATAATAAACATTGCAATTATATATATATATTTGTTTACTATTTTATTTTTATTTTTATTTAATAAAGTTTAATAATTGATTTTGGACAATGGAGAATTACTTTGAGTGTTCATGTTATATTAATTTATTAATATTATTATATTTATTATTTTTATTTATTTTATTATTATTAATAATAACTTATTATAATAAAGTTTTCTAAAGTTTAATTTTTTTTAGGGTTCTATTATTTTAAAATTTAGTATTACTATTTTTATTATTATATTATATTGGTTTATTTTTTATTTCATTATTATATTGTATTTTTTTTGATTTATTATATATATATTTATTTTATTTATATATTTACTTAAAATTATTTTATTCTTAAAACACTTATTTATAATTTTATTATATTTTTTTTATGGTTAAAAAAGTATTTTATTATATATTATATATTTAGCTTATTATTTAAATGTGTTGTATATATAATTATTTTTATTTTATTTATTTTTAATAAATATTTTTTTTAAAAATAATTATTTTACATAATATGTGTGTTGTGTTTAATAAGTAGTTTTGTAGATTCTAATTGTATTAGATTTAGGAACACTCAAAAGGTTTATAATTGATACCATTTTAAAAGTACAATGTGTCAGAATGACAATCTTAGGGGCGTGTTAGGTGTTAGAACTAGCGTTGATAAAATGAGTATTGAACGTATTAAAGTAGTGTTGTGTTTGTATGAGGTATGAATATTTTGTGATAGTGTATACATTGAATGAATTTAAATTGTAATGTGATACGATTTTTGAGTATGGTTTTGTGTTACATTTTTGTTTGTATTAATGTGTATAGTGTTGTATTTATGTCAATTTTTGTTATTAGCGGAATGTATAGTTGGTTTAGTGTGGTGCTTGGGTAATCCGTTAACAAGAGCTGGCAGATCTTGATATGTTGATTAACAAGAGATTAGATGATAAGAGTATAATTGATACTAGCCTTGGAGTTGCACGCAGCGTTTAAATAGTGAAGTTTGACAGAGGGTGAGTAGAAATGTACAGTAGGAAGATCGAATGGCGGGGGTTTTAGAGTAGAGATAGGGGTATATGTTGTGTTTGGTGTGTGTGTGGTGTGTGTGTGGCTCCGATCGTGGTGTTCGAAGTGTGAGACGATGAGCTCTTGATAGTCATTGACGGAGTAGTGGCTCGATGTTATAGTGATGTGATGTAGTGTGGTGCTCGGGTGTGCTTGCTGGGTCTCGGTGATGTGCTCTGAAGGTGTGTGTGGTGATATGTTCATTTACTCTAACTCCTTGATGAAGCTGAGTTCTCATTACTAGGTCCAGGAAGATATGCTTGAAACAAGGTTGCAGTAAGAAGACTGGGCTTCACTTGTTAACTTGCGTCATGTTCTTCCTTACGTTCTTGTTGTCACAAGTGCATGCATACGCACCTTACCGTTCGTTTTGCTAGATGTCTTTGAGGTAAGAAAGGTGAGGTTGATGACAGATTATATATTATATACTATATACTTATATATAATTATACTATATATATTATATAATATAACTTATATATGAGAGTAATATGTTAACTGGGTAATATATAGTAGATAACTATTACTATATATGTATTATAAATTATATATAAGATTTAGACACTTGCTTATTATAATAACATTGTTTATATGATAAATTAGTAGTTACGTCATGATAGTATTTGTATATCGATACTGTATATAACATATTTATATTTTATTCTTAAAGTTCCATACAAAAAATCTTCTTCTTAAATAATAAAAATTATATAACTTTTATTAATTATAGTTAGATAAAAATTAGTTATCAGTATATTATTAGAGTATATATATATTATTATATTCAATGAATTCACTATGATTAATGATAATTACATAATTGATAACATTAGTGATTTTGTAATGTGTTATACTATATATTTTAATATTATGGATTAAATGTTATTACTCATATGTATAGATAACATATAGTAATATATATATATATAGTAAAAATATATGATATGCAGTGATATGTTAGACAACAGATTTAAATAGGTTAACGTCTTAGTATGCTATGTTTAGTTTACTTCACTGCTTGATTAAGTGTGGGATACTTTATTAGTATAAACGTTTATACATAAGAGATATTTTAATATTTAATTCGTATGCTTAAGGGTGTTAATAGGTTTGTCTTTGTACATATATTATTTTCTTTAGTATGATTTATACTAGTATTCTCATATATATATATGAATGCTCACACTATGCTCATTACAAGTATAATTTGGTTTGGCTTGTAAGACCTTATATATTTAATTATAGTGAAAAAACTTATACTATTATATGTTATCGTTAGACAAATATATTTAACGGCAAGAGTATATAACTAGTATATTATAACAGCTGTATTATATAAGATTATTGTGTATTTTATTATATTAATTTGTTAGTTTTAATACTCAAAAAATGTAATTAATACTCGATAAATTGGACTTGAAAATTCAATAGATCATATTAAGATACAATTTAGATCACTAAAACTGGACTGGAGGGTTGTGTTGGATGGTGTTTTGATTTATATTTGATTTTATACTGAGAGATTAGGTAGTATGGTTATAATATAACGTTTACTAATATTTATAAAGTAAATAAATATTTGACCTTACATTATCATTATAAGACATTACAATATATATTAGATTAACTACATGAATGGTCCCAGTATAGTAGTATGAGCGGGTTGGATAGTTAGTTTGAATTTAGTAGTGATTTTACTAGCTTTAAGGGTAATGTAAATAGACGTATATAAATATTGTAAGTCCATAAACTAAATAATAAGTATACATTTATTTATAATATAAGTACACATTTTAATTTATATTTATTTTTTATTTATAATATAATATTAATACTTATTTTATTTTCTATTTAGATGATGGTTCTGTAAACACCATACATTATTTTTACGAATCTATACAGACCTATAAATAACCTAAATAACTATATAACGAAACTCATAAACATTGTTTGTTTATATATATATATAAATATATATATCTAATCTGCTTCGATTTATATATTTAATACTATACGGTATTGATGAGAGTACTATACAATAAAACCGCACCGACTTACCTACATAGCCAGGTGTTCCTGAGCCTACTCCTCAAAGAACTATACTACTCTACATATACTCTGTAATACATTCTTTACTTTATCGCACCATATCTTCCTTCCTCATTCTTTCCTTACTCCTTTCACTTCTTCTTATCTTTATCCTTATACTTAGTTATTTATATGCATTCCATATGACATTTCTTCTTAAATTTTTTTATAGTTTTCAGGAAGGTATGTATATCACTCATTAAGTCCTGGTGGGTGTTCCCTGGATATACTCTCAGTAAGTTCCCGAATCCCGCTACTCACGTCTCTGTACTCAGAATCCGAGAGATTTTAATATAACTCACGAGTCTCTACGAATATATATATACCGAACTTATCCACTCACGACTATTATGATATATATATATAATACTACTAATATATCCGTCTCCTCCATCTTTCTCTAGTCATTCGGGATTATTTAGTTTTTCAAAAAAGATGTCTACAGTATAGTATCAGGCTTGAGACAGTTTGATCAAAATTGTGCATAGTTGATATCAAATATAATCGTCTTTTGGAGGGTGAAGTTGTTTGATCTGTGTATTGTCAGTGCCCCAGAATAATGAGCAACGCGCTGCCAAGATCTTTTAACTGCCTATGATTCTGTGCAGGGCATGACCTTGTATTATCAACGTCTACACCGAGACAGAGATTACGTCATCCAGCTGTACGTCGAGCACTTAACTCAAGTTAGGCTTCACTCATTCTCGGGATTGGAAAGCCAAAAGGGTATAAACCGCGGGCGTACGCAAGAGGCCACTCACGCCTTCGGAGAAGGCAGATGAGACAGCAGAGAGGCAGACACGGCACTGATATAGCAGAGAGAGTACGAGACGTAGAGAGAGGAGAGAGAGAGAGAGAGACGTATGAAAATGACAAGAGAGAGAGAACGGAAGTAGTGAGAGAGAGTGAGTATTCACTCTTATGACATCATATTTAACTCGATCAATTTATTATTATTAGAGACTAATTAAAGTATTTATATAATTATTAACAAGTTGTACAGACCGATATAGTCTATATATTCTGCTTTACATTATCAGAGAGTAAAAGGCTGCTAAGATATATTAGCTTCACCGAGGTGCGTATAGCATATAATCACTTAAAATATAGCGACTATTAATTACGATATATAATGTATAATTTATTGTAAATTATTAATATTATTCCCTCACTATTCGAATTTAAATTTATATTATACTGTAGTTATATAAATCGACACCTAAGAAGTCAAGTAAGAAACTAAGATATATATAACCCCTACGGGACCGTTATTTATATAAATAGATCGATGATTTAGGGGTAATTAGATACACTACGATAAAATTACGATTGGAATACACATACAAATATAATGTAATCTATTGAGTTTGTTCCTTTCATTTGATTATTTAATTATCCATTTGGTAATAGTTTCTACCTTCTACTTGGTTATCACATATAATATAGTTCTACTCATATCTCTTATTTGGTTGGGTTCCTTCTCGTCTCTTTCCTCCTATTATGTGAGGTGCTTCTCACATACTATCTCTCCTTGGTGTTCAGGCCTCAGAAACCTGCGGAAGTCGGTACTTCTCTTCTCTCCATCTGCACCTAAATTCTCTTCACCTGCGTCTCTCTCTCAAATCCTCTGAGCCTTCTTCTGCACTCAATCGCCTCTAACCTTTCTGTCATCTCACGGTGCCAAGCTTTCGCAATTAACACTTCTCACTATCGTGCATCTCTATAACTGTAGTTGCCCAACCCTCCTCATTCGCATATCTTTAGTGCTCTTAGCGTTGACTTCGATGACTTATTCTATCGCACACATGCTTGTTAAAGTATTTCCCACCCGCTTAACTACTTATATATATATTATATATACTATATAATTTATCATAATGTATGTATTATTTCCCCTTTATATACTTTGAGCTATATAACTATATATAATATTATGATATATATAATATATAATAATATATATATATAATATATGATATTAATATAAATTAATATATATATATAATATATATATATTATATAAATATATATATATATTAATATATATTATAATATATTATATATATAATAATATATATATATATATATATATATATATTATATATATATATATATATATTATTTATAATATATATTTATATATATAATACATTAATAAATATATATATATATATTATATATATAGATATATATATTTATATATATTATATATATATATATAAATATATATATTATATATCATTATAATATATTATTATATATATATATATATATAATATAATATATATATATTATATTATTAATATATATAATACTATATATATATACTATATTATATAATATTATATATATATATATATATTAAATTATATATATATATACATATTAATATATATATATAATATATATATATATATATTATAATATATCATATAGTATAAATATCATATTAATATTATATATATATATTAAAATTAAGATGGGATAGTGCACCGCCTATATTTGACACATACTGAGTCATATATTGACACCTTATTTATATCCTATATAGGTGTATGAGCTGTTTGTAATAATATAACTTATGTTACATATTAATATATATAATATATTATATATACAGTCCTTCTGTTTTATTTTCTTTATCCCCTTAAAACATTGGGAACTATGATTGACTTTTTTACCTCACCCCACCCTCTTGGGGTACTTCGTTTTCTCATATTACCAACACTTATTAGAACCAATTAGTATAAATTTTCTCTCCTCACTTCACTTAGATTTATTAGAATCTATTGAGGATATATCCATATATCTTTACCCCCGGGTGCTATTTAGCTTTTCACTTCATCGCTACTCATTGACGCTAACATTCCAATTTCGCACCCGTACCTTCTTACTCCCCTTCACTCTCACCTACTCCTTTCCTCCTTATCATCCATATCTAAACTTTACTCCTTCTTCCTCACCTCCTACCAGTCACGTTCCATATAACACATTTTATTAAATACAAGTTCTGCTGAAGTATTCCGCTTCCATCTTTGATTTATAGTACTGTTAGACCATACCTACATAATAAACCTATCTTGCTATATATACATATATATATATTAATATATTTAACTATATATATTATATATAGTATATTTAATAATATATTATATAATTAATATATATTTATATATTATAATAGTTATATACGTAGAGAGATATATATATTAATTATATATTTATATATATTGAGAATATTTAAGATAGTCGAGTCTTTAATAAATACATTATTATATATATACACTAATATAAACTATATTAATATATATAAGTATATATTAATACATATATATTTATGTATAATTATTATATAATATTAGGTTAAAGTAAATTTATATTGATAAACAAATATATATGTTAGTTGAGCACTAAGTTTAAACTCATTAATAAAAAAGTAGTATTTTGTTTAATATCTATGGTCTATATCGTCACAACAATTCAATATACTATATTGGGTACAAAAGCCTATTGATTGGGTAACTCGGTAATTTCCATTAGCCGTTACCTCATTTAGTTGCGCTCTTATCTTAATATTACTAATTAAGTACGGCTTACATGTATGAAACAAGATATAACATATTCATGAGTTATCGCAAAAAGGAGCTGTCTCTATAAACCTGAAACACTTTTTTAAGACAATGCTAAAAAAAAGTGCGAGATTTTCATTATAATATGTTAATAAAATCTAAAAAAGGAGTGATATTCTTTTATACTTAATTTTAATTAACGTACCTTACGTTGCCTTTAAAATTAATCATTGTGAGGTGTGATGCTGTTCTTAAAAAACTATGCGTGATAGAAAAAAGGTGTAAAATTACGCCCACGGGTATACCTCACCTCATCAAGTGGCTAGGGAGATCGGGAGTATCGTTTCGTCACAACCTTCGCGCGGGGTGAATAATCGGGGTACGGATTATTCCCCCCCTCGGGGGGTCTCCGAACTCCTTTATTATGCCGGTCTTTGGGTATGCGGGGGGTTCTCCGTTTCTCTGCTTCTCCTCTCAGAGAGAAAATTGAGAAATACCATTCCCGCGTCGGAAAGCCCGACCGAGGCTCGAGTCGCCTCACATAGAGTTGTGCCATGATATATAATTATAAATAATAAAACTAATTATAGACCGAAATAATTAAAAGTATTCTTTATTATTAAGATCCATTTCTTTTATAATTGTAGATTAATATGTATTAACTGATTTTTAGAAAATATGCGTATATGCATATATATAATGTCCGAGTATTACTTAATATTATCTAACAACCTATACCCTTAATTTACTGTAAACAGATAAATTTATTTTAATAATTATTATGTATATATATTTAGGTAAACGTTTTATATAGAAAATTTATCTCACATATATAGGGTTATTTAATTTTGATGCAGGGCCTGAAAAAGTAGATTTTGTCTGAAATCAGCACAACCCGTTAACGAGAAATTTACTAGACCACCGCATGTTTGTCCAACAAATGAACGGTTTTTAAGATTGTTATGAGTGTAATTGGATAGTAAAATTTATCATTCACACGGAACATATTAATTGTTTATTGTATTACCTTTATGACACCTGAAGTCTATAATAAGGGCTCGTATTTTTTGATTTAGAGGGCCATCACATTCATAACAATTAACTAGCTGACTACTTTCCGAGATACCTCCTAGAGATATTACCCCTTTTAACATAGGTTTATGTATTTTAATTTATTAGTTTATTTATTGTTAATGATACTTAACTATTGATGTGTGTTAAATTGGTTTGTGATAGTATCTTTGGGAGTTGAGTAAGTTGATCGTAATTTTCTAAATACCATCTTATAGGAGTCATGAATATGAAAAATATTTTTTATAAATCATAATATAAGAAGAATATTTTATTTATTAATACTATCCTAACATATTACTAGAGCCTCAGCTAACAAAATGGTAAACGTTATATATACCAACATATGGTAGATAGGATAAAACGAATGAAATATTGGTTGGATACAATTTTCTACTAGAAAATTAAATTCACGTCAGTCATCACTGATACATTTATTTTATATATAAAATTACAAATATTTGCGATATCTATTATATATATATACTCATGAAATTTCAGTTAGGGAAGATCTCAACAACCCACGCGCGGGCAGCTACTACGAACTTAGTAACGTATTGATTTACATTATAGGTATTAATACGATTACGTCTATTCTACAATAATTTCATAAAGTTTGCACCGATTATTTAATTCTCTCTCTCTCATTATTTGCGACAAATGGGTCAACTATGAATTGTGAGATTTTATATTATTACATCTAAATACAAATATTAAGTATGAGAATTTATTTTAAAATTATTTATTTAAATATAATAATATATAAAAAAATATTGATATTGCTATTAATTTTTATTTATTTATTTCAATCTAGTTTTATATATAAATGCTCTGACAGGCACTTAGTGAGCTTCTCTCCGAAATATATGCGGATATGTAAAATTCTAACAACCAATTGCTCAATAAGCGAATTTAACATATAAAAATTTTTAATTATTATTATTATTATTATTTAAATTATTATTATTATTAATTATTTAATTATTAATTATAAATTTATTATTATTTAATTTCAGCTACTATAGCAGATACTCTAAATTTATATTTAATTACTTTGCATATACATTTTATCTAATTAGCTACAATTTAGATGTACCCCAGCTGAGAGTCAGAAACTATAAAAAAAAAAATAAAAAAAAAATAAAAAAAAAAATATAAACTAATTCTATATAATTAATATTATATATATATATTATAATATATAAATTTATTTTTTTTTTTATATTTTCTATCATATAAAAAAATATAAAAATAATATACCTATCATATTCCTTATGGACTATAATAACTATTAACAAAAAAAAAAACCAGTATAAATAACAATATATTACTATATACTTATTATTATCATTTTTTTTATTGTGAGCTTCAAAAATTTAAAAAAAAATAATAAAAATTTATTTATTTATTATTTTTATTAATTTATCTCAAATATTATATTGTAGATCGCGATCATATGTGCATTGTAATCAATTATAGCCGGGTACGACGATGATGCAATTCATCTACCTCACCTATCTGACTATGAGAGTACTCGCGTATTATATCTCTTATTATAGTAGACCCAGAATTTGTATAGAGATTCTTCATAATATGGCTGAAGAATGTCTTTCTCGAATTACTATCACGAGATGAATGAGGAGTAGAATAAAATAACTTGTACAGGGATATTAAAATTCCCTTCCTCATCTAAGAGGAGACAACAGTATATTAATAGGTATATGACGCATTTTATAAGTATTTAATATATATATAATATTCATGCAAGATTTATACCACTGCCAAATTTATATTATAGGCTCGATATATAACAACTAGTACCCTATTACATAGGCTCTTAAAAGAATTATATTAAATCGCGTCGAATATTAGTACCCTATTACCCAGGAAGGTAAATAATATATAATAATATATATATGAAGATACTATGAGTTAATATAGTATTAACTTACATGCTTAGTGACTAGATTATTGGCGTCCTTCTATAATACATCTAGTATACTGTTAGTTTAATATCATGATTTCGATTGCTAAGGAAGTACTCCTTCCCGCAGAGAAAGAGTAGGCATATTAAGTAGCACTCTTTTATCTACTTCAGATATAAAGATTATAGATAAGAATGCCCTGTATGCCAAGATATACTCGCCTTCTCTCGATCCAGTATCTTTCTTTGAGATGTATGTAGATGCTTAAGAATAATTAGCAGTATCCAGCATGCTTACCGCACACATTACTTTCATGCTCAATCACATAGTTTTAAGTGAGCTACAACTATACTTTATATATACTTATATATACTACAAATCTGACCATATCCCGCACCAGGTGGCCAGGGTGGCGTATGATCGCATTGATACAGGGTTTAAGCTTACATCAACACCAATCTCTCGCATCCTACCAGCGAAAATACACAATCACTAGATAGCAGCATTGCGGGCACCACTTTTCAGTCTTGTCTCATCAGGTCGGACCTATTTCTCTCATACTCGAATCTCTAGCGAATACTTCGAGCACTCTTTGAGGAATTCACGCTTCCCATCACCCATTTCCTCTCCGGTTTGCTACAGAATTAAAGTTACTCCTTAAATATCCACCAAGCACTGTTCTTCTTTGACCAATTAACTTTTCCTCTCACTTTAAGAAAATATGACTACGCTCACAATGGAGCACCTCCTTCTGCTCTAGATGCTCGTGAATAACTTATGTATCGCTCCTTGCGCACTAAGTCGGTCTTCATCTCGAGACTTATTAAAGCGCGATATCAATATTATACAATTGTAAGTTTTAAGCTAAAAATTTATAAATTAGATTACACTTTTGAGCAAGGAATATTTTTACTAGTTACTAAAGACCAAAACTTCAAACTTAAATGCATTCTTTTCTATAAGCATAATTCTCAAAGCAAATTTTCATTTTACTGTTTCTCAAAACACTTTGAAGATTTTTCTTATTCTTCTCTAGTCTTCCTTCTAATACTTCTCTTTTTTCGCTTCCCTTCTGGTTTTACCGCGTCTTTACTCTGGATGACCGTCGGAATCTAATATATATAGTATATATATATGAGTATATATATATATTTATTATTTAGTTTGGTATATTATATTATAATATATATAGTATATATATATATGATATATTTAATATAATATAATATTATATATTTATATATATATATAATATATATATATTTATATAGTAATATATTTATATATATGATATATACATAGTATTATATATATATATTATATATATATTATATATAATATATATATTATATATATATATATATATTACTATATATATATATTAGATATATATTATATATATTATTATATAGTATTATATATTATTATAGTATAAATATATATATATATAACATATATATATATATTAATTATACTCATTTGGTACTACTTTTGACGTAGATCATTAATTTAAGATTTGTTTTCCGTCTAGGTGTGAATGCCGTAATTAAAGTTAAGATAATAGCATTGGAAGAAATCTCTTAAATTTTTCCAAAGTTGTTATTTTTATATATTGGATTTATTAATCTAAAATCCAAATAATTTAGCCTCGCTATTAATACTCGGATATATTGGTGCATTGTACGGTCACGCAACTATACGACGGCTATCATATATATATATATATATATATATATATATATATATATATATATATATATATAATATATATATATAAATATATATAATATAGTATATAATATTTAATATATATAGTATATTTTTTATATATAATATTAACTATATATAATAATATATATAGTGATATATATATATATATAATATATATATATATATATAATGACTATATATATATATATATATAGTATATATATATATATATATATAAATGAATATATTATATTATATATATATGCTATATATATAGTATATATTATATTATATACTATATATATATTATATATGATAATATTATATATATATATATAATATTATATTTTATATAATTAAATAAAGGGGGCACTTTATGCACTTTAAAAGGAAGTTCATAAAGTGGCAGTAATAGTCGACAATCGCGAACTCTGCTCATGCGCCCAGCAGTGTCAGTGTTAGCTAAAACTCAATATGATAAGATCGCGAAAAGTTTCCACAAGTTGCTTTTTTTTATCATGTTAATTTTTTTATATTGTGTAATTTAATTTTTTTTTATTTATTTTTAAAAGTCGAGCAGACGGAGGGACAGAGGTGGGACGAAGTCCCCCTCTGAGGCGAGAGACCTGACTCTTTCCATAGTTGCTATTTAATCTTGGGTATTCCTTTAGTTACAAAAAAAATACTTTTGGCACCTGCACTATTGCCTTGGAATAATCGAAAAAAATCGATTACACCGTTCGTTCGATATATATCGGTTAATTTTGTTTCTACCTTTTTTAAAGGACAAGTTCTATCTCTCTCTCTCTCTCTCTCTCTCTCGCATTACTCTCTCTCTCTCCTCTCCTCTCTCTCTCTATATATATAGTAATATATATTAATATATATAATATATATATATATATATATATATATATATATATGATATACATATATATATATATATATATATATATATATATATATAATCATATATATATATATGAAACTTGTCCTTTATAAGGTAGTTACACTCGATTATATATCGGAACGCATGGGCTTCGTTATGTTATGATATTTTTCGTCTCACACCTTAACAATACCCACTCTCATACTTATTTCATCCAACTCATCCAGTCCTAACATTAATATTTACATGGAACTCTCCAAAAACAAGCGACAAAATCTTACGCTTTCGCTTGACACCTCCTTAACATGGGATAACACGTCCCATTTTGCTTACAGTTTTTATCGCAAACCAACTTTTAACCCTTCAATATCATTCATTGGTTTTCTCCGCACTCCACCAACACAATGCACGGTGTTTACACTCCTTTTCTACGAGCCTGCACGACATTTGCTCTCCTGCCTTTCCTAACAAAATGAATTCAAGCTATATTTTTACACACTTTCACCAAACTGCTCATACCCTAAAAACATAATATCTCACTCACTCAAACAAGCAAAAGAAATTTTATAACCCCCCTACCACTCCCCCCATTAACACTTTTTCTTATTTACCCATTCCTCATACCCCTCATATCAAAATCTTTAAATCCTTACCTACATCTCTTAGACTAACCACCTCCAGCACATCTTCTCTAAAACACGTATTTTTAAACCTCCAACTCACACTTTCAATAAATTTCCCATGTGTATATAAAATTTCCTTGTTTTAACCTGTACCTCCTCTATATTGGCGAAACAATGATTTTACTAGACCAAATACCAACACACAACATGACCTCACTTCTGACTCACAAAACTCGGCACACTCACACTACACAGAACCCAATTCAATCACAAAATTTAACATTAATGGCATGAACAACGCCGTTTTACAAGTACTTTTGAACCTCCCACCCAACGTAAACTCATTGAATCCCTTTGTATTAAAAACTTTCCCAATTTTTAACAAACAACAAAGGTGAACACACTCTAGACGCCCACCTTATAACAAAATTTTGACACACCACACCCTTTTTCAAAAAAATCTTAACAAAACTAAGTTTAACTAAATCTGATTTTAATTATTTTAACTTTTTTTAACATAACAATCTTTATTTAAATATTTCATTTAGTCTTCAATTCACAGCGTCTGAAAGAGGATCCAGTAATTCAGTAAGGAGTCGAAAGCTACGTTCTAACATCCAGAAGATACCAATTTTTATTATGTGAGAAATTTATAGAGAACTTGATATAGTTTGCACGTTTAATTTATTAAACTAAGGCGCTCCTAACTTGAATATATATATATATATATATATATATTATATATTAATATATATATATATAAATATATTATAGTAATATATATATATATATATATATATTTATATATATAAATATATATATAAACAATACATATATTAGATTTATATAGTTGGCCTTATTTATATATTTATTGATAAAAAGTTTTTACAAGAGTCTTCATAAGATGTTAAATTTCGTAAGCTTTCGGTCTTATTGTTCTGGACCTCCTCAGACGATTTATTTGGAGACTAAATAAAATTATTAAAAATTTTGTAAGATATGTGAAAAATCTAGTGAAATA